>JANHGB010024036.1:0-25502 GCA_026283785.1 Coracopsis vasa | reverse complement strand
TGCACACAATACTCCAAGTGAGGTCTCGCGAGAGCAGAGTAGAGGGGCAGGATCACCTCCTTCAACCTGCTGGTCACTCATGAAAGTAATATGAGTTTCTTTTACTTAAGAAGACAGCAGTTCCCAAAATACTATTGAATAACAGAAAACTTACAAATCAGCCATTCATACTATGCAGACTAGTGCCTGTTAGGGACAGAGAAGTACTTGAAGGGCATATTCTGGGACGAAGTTTATGCTTATGGCATAAGGGAAGGGCTGGCTTGTCTCCCACCAAATGTCTAAACCTTGAAGAAAGTCTTGCGGCAAAGACGTCTTCTAAATGACTGACTTATGTACCCTGTGCATCAAAGCTTTTGGTGTCTGCAATGCTTGTGATGGAGAAAAAAAGTGAGACCATTCAATTTAAAATATTGTTGAGACACAATTTAACAAAGAAACCCAGACTGGGACAGTCCATAAACTGCTCAATATTGGAAAAGTTCCTTTTTTTTTTTTAAATATAAACTTTTTTTTTTTTTTTAATATAAACTCAAGGGCTGAATGGCAGATGTAGCGTGTGTGCGTTGGCAGCAAGATTAAAATCCTCCATCGAGTTTGGGGAGGTTTTAGATTTCAACACGGGTATGGCTTCCCTTAGGTCTTCTTCACGCTTCCCAGGTGAGGCCATCCCTGCCCACCTGTAGGGCCACAGAGCTCCAATGCCCAGGGAGGGAGACAGGGTTGCTGCACAGATGGGGACTGCTGGATGTTAAAAGAGAGTACTACCTGCCTAAATCTCAGCGCAGCCCCAATTACTCTGGGGTGCTAAGTTCATTGTCAATTAGAGTGGCAGTGACTGCAAGCAGCAGCTGTGACAGATGGCTGGGCTCCAGCCACCTTGTGACAATGGGATCAGAGCCAATTCCAATCTTTTCTTCTCTCTTAAAAAGAAAAAAAAAAAACAAAATGGAAAGGAAAATAACAATAAAGAAAAAGACTCCCAAATCCCATCCCATAGTTGTTATTTGCAACATATAAGTGAGAAGTATCATACCTACAAACGCATAATTTATCTGTTCTCTATTAACCCCTCCTTTCAGCTTTTTGAAGTCAAGGTGTTGTTTATTTACTACTTCAAGCATGTTTTAGCAGGATGTTCAACTGAGAAGACAGTTTACACTTTGTTCTGAGGGGAACTTTCAAAATGCTTTACTCATAACTGTACCAATTTAAGCCAGTTCCTAGCTTCTTAATTGGAGAAATCTTTCTCTCAGAACTGTATAGGCTCTGTTTCCGAATAAAGCACTTTAAAATAAGTCCAAGACTTAACCTATAGTCTCTGGTGAAATCTGATTCCATTTATTACCCTTAGAATATGGTTACCCTGTGACAAAAGCTGGAGATATAGCATTCTTCTCAGCCTCATTTAGGTAAGACTTAAGGTGCTCTCTGAAGGACCTTCATTACTTTCATTTCCAGGTGATCTGAGGTGTTGGGCATCTCTCTGTTCTTTTCTAGGTTCATCCACATTCAGCCTAAACCTGTTCTTCCAGTCACCAAGGAAATGCCTCACACTCTAAGTACACAGCATGGAGCAATCAACACAAATGCAGCCAACAAGGACCACATCTTGACAACATTTTGCACCAAATTAGACTTCCTGAACAATTCAAGCCTTTGGCCACAGAGTATAACATTGATAAGCTGGTCCTATACTTATAGCACTTACAGTTTATTGATACCACATGGGCCAGAGCAATAAAAAAAGAGTAGCTCTCTGAGGTGTAATATTAATGCTCCTTAAGGAGGTGAGACGGAATACACAAAGACGGATGGTGGGATCCCATCAGAGAAAGTTTTCCTCCTACTTCATCAGGGGCAAATTTGAAAACACAAGTGCAGAATAGTCTAGAAATTGAGTGAACGGAGACTGATGATCAATAAAAAGTGTTGACAGGTAATAGGTATAAATCAAAGAAGAAAACACGTTTAGATTCTTTGTCAACCAAATCAATGGTTCTTTGAGAAAGAAGAAGCAAGAGGAAACAAAAGAAAGGAGTAGACTACTTTCATGCTGACTTTAAACTAATCTTTCCGCAAGTGCAGGACAAAAGGCTTTTCCCCTCAAGATCCAAGTAAGCCACCAGAGATTTCCCTGCAAGAGGCAAAGCATTTTTAACTATCCAGAACAAAAGAAACCTCTTTTCATAGAAGAGAAAAAGTTTGTGTAAGCTAAACATAAACAGACCTAACAGGATGTGGGCACACAAAATTAGAGCAATCTGTCACAAATGAAAGACTACAAAACAGACTTTCACCAAATACTGAAAAAGGGAAGGAAAGGAAAAATTGAAGCAGAAGAAGGCCCAGCAGCATTATTAATTATTATATATTTTGTTACTTACATTATAATGGTGTATTGAGGCCCCTATCCAGAGTTAAAATTTAAGCTTAAGATATAAGCTGTTGTGTATCTGGTTAGTTAATGCCCCCTAGGGGGTAGAAGAATTGAAAGAAAACTTAATCTCTGATTGTTAATAGTGTTGGCAATAGAGTATAGTCTTAGGATAACACAAAGGCAAAATGTTGTGGTTTTTGTTACTATTAATTTAAGCTTTGTGATAATTTTTTCATAACAATATTTCCCGAAGCTGAATTTAACAGTAGAAAGCAGGTTTAATGAGCTGTTCCTGCTTAGTGTTTGTGCTGCAAATGTTTGATTGACTTGCACAACATTCTACTTATCCATTAAATACATAAATTAAATCAAATCAGGTTGTTACCCTATTATGTTAGAGCTTTTGCTGTTTGTCAATGGGGAAAGAAAAACTTTTACTTAATTTTGGTGCAGAGGTTGTTTTCTAGAGGATGGCAGGAGAAGAGAGCATCTTCTCAAGCATGCTTAAAATTCAATTCGGTCTGTTAAAACCATAGCTACAGCTGGTAAATGTTCAGCAATCTGAAATCACTGGTGCATGCAGAGTAGATGATCCCTTCTTGCTTTATTTTTGTCTTTCTATGGACTATTCTACTCAACTGGAAACTGTGACCAGCCAGCAAACTGTTACTTTTCTCAAAAACTCTAAAAAGTGCTATACACCAGGTAGAAAAAAACTAGAGGTGAGAGAGCACCTGCTGTTTGGGGTTTTCAGGTGGAGACCTGACACACAAAGAGAATAAAGGAAGTGTCTGTGGTTGAACAAACAACACCAGAAAAACAGGAGAAGAAATGCAGTTCTTCCAGGTTCCTTTCAGGCTTCTTAATCATGTAATCAATGCTCATATTTTTGAAGAACAAGCAGGTCAAAAGAAGGAGGGAAGGAGAGGTGTAAGGCCTTTAAAGAGGAGTGAATATTTGTATTTATTTGTGTGGACTTTGGTCCATATCTCATCAACAGATGAATAAAATGATTTTAACAAAAATAACTTACCGATGAAAATACATCATTAAAAAATGCAAAGCTGAGTAACTTTGGAAACAGTTATCTAGATCAGATAAAAACTGAATCAGAAATCACTTGTTTACCTTCAAATAATAACCCCTGCTCTGCATTTCAGTGAAATGCTGAAAGACACTTGAAGAAATAATTTTGAAATGTATTGTTAAAAATGACAATACATTGATAACTATTATTCAATCTACTTTGAAATCAAACTTGAAATTGTGCTTTGCAATAAGTTTTAATGTATTGAGGAAGTTCTCCATTCACTAATAATATCACATCTGCAGTTTCAGGCAGAACAAAAGTTGAGATATCTGCAAAGGTTAAAGTCAGATTTAAAACGAAAAGATACTTTCAATATTAAGCAGATGTATAACTACACACAAGAATCATTCAATTTTGCACTATTCATGTGTGTAATCACATATCATTACACTGGAGTTTAATTCTACTAATCTTTATTTTGGGTTGGATAACTGCCTATTTTGAAAAGACTATTCATCCATTTCAGTACATATTTCTGGTTATGATGCAAAAGAGCTCTTTCATTTAAAAATATTCTCAAGAAGAAATCTCTGAGAAGTAGTCCCTCAATCTGACACCAAAGTTATTGTTTCCATTATCAATAAAGATAATTTAGTGGTTAATTGATGCAGATAATATGCAAATGAATAACCACACTCTGCAGCAACGAAACAAAAAAAGATAAGGCAGCATTTTATACAAGGTGACCTTGTAGGTCCTTATTAACTTGCAGCCTCTGCAATATCTTGTATATTGTTGACATTCCTGAGCCTGGGTTAACAGTAACATGCATACAATACTCCCATCACACCCTTCACTAGCTCAGTCAACCCTATTCATGTGTTACACACCTGTGCATATTTGCAGTCCATTTAACTGTGGTGTGAGAAATATTAGCTTTGAAGGTGGACTCAGCAAAGATGTTTCCCTCCCTTTTTGTACTTAACAGCACTAAAGGAATAGTTAGGAAGCTACAGGCTCTACATCTTGCATAATTCTTATATTTGATGCTATCGTAGTACTTTATCAGTTTCACTTCATCAAATAGGTAGGGGAAGAAGTACATCAACAAAAACTTCACACCAGACAGCATTTGGTTCTTCTCTCAAGTGTATCAGGTGGTCTAATGACAGACAAAATTTTTTCCTCTTGTATCTGAGACAATCAAACATATTAGATTTTCACCATCTTGAATGTTCAAATCATATAGGAGTATCCCAGTACCTTAGGGAGATAAAACTTTCAGTGATTCTACATGGCAAGACTGTACCAGAAAGCATAGGGAATCTTTCAAGGAAATGATGAGATTATTAATGGCAGTAATTTAATAATTTATACCAACTTCTTACAGTCAGTTCAAATATCTGTATTTGGTTATGGCAGATGAAATACACTGTATTCATCTTTCTGCACTAAAGGAAAATTTAGTCCCAGGGTTGAACTGAGATTTAAGTTGACCTGAAGTCTGCCATTTGACTAGCAGCTCTGGCCTCCTCTCTCACTAACAGTTTATTTTTGCTTGACCTGAATGAGGACACCCCAATTCTAATTTATTCAGAAAATCACCCCAGCCACAGCCAAGAAAAAGCTTTTAGTTTTGTTTAAATGTGTGCAACAAATATTCTCTAACACAAGCTACTTTCTATTGGCCAGGGGAAGTCGCTGTCATAATTATTTGGGATTAAAAGAAAGTTACTGATCAGGTAAGATATTTACTCACAAAAGACTTTTACGTAACATGCACACATGTAGTAGAGATATTGTTAAGGTATCAGGGCTGGGGGAAAGAAATTTTAGCCTTAAGATGTGGGTCAAATAGTAAGTTAAAAATTACTTTGAACAAACAAAATAAACAAGTCATAGCATCCTCTCTCAAGTGTTTGGTGAACTCTTTTTTCTTATGTTCACTTGTAGATGGTTTATGGATGCATGCTACAGCTACTGAAGATAAGCAAAAGCTCTAATTCATGGGTTAAAGGCTTGTCCTCATCTGTTTCCTGATTTACCCTTGTATTGAAAGCCCTTTTAGTGCAACTTACTGCACCATTAGGGGATGGTGTGAATGGTTTTATTATTGAATGAATACAAGTGAAGAATTAAAAAGGTCTAAATCCTGCATGACAAGCATGGAGAAAAGGTGTAAGGTGGTAGCTCCTGAATGGTGAATGTACTCCACCTTTTCTTCTGTTCATTCTAATAACTTTCCAAGAAAGAGGTGAAATTCATAGTTTTAAAGACTTTTAAAACAAGGCCCTTAATCTTGTCTTAAATTGATAAAATGGTTATGAAACCAAAAAAGAAAAAACAGTACAAAAAAAGCTGTATAATGTCTTCTGAGATTCTGACTGAAACGCATCCACACCTGTAGGTTTAAGAGAGACTGATACTTACAATAACTTGAAGGAAAATCACATTTCAACCTATCTATCTATCTTTCTCCAGACCACTTATTTCTGCTAGTGAGATGATGATGAAAATGAACCCAAAGTGACAACTTGAAAATTATTAACCTTCCCATTGCAGATCTGTAGCATTACCATAAGGATGCAGAGAGCATAGGAGCTTATAAAACAAAATACTCGGTTGTGCCTAGTTAAGTTTACAGGGTGCTAATAAGAAAATTTTTTACAGACTTTCACAAAAGAGTGAGTCTGCCAGTTTTGAACAAACCTGAGGTCACACGATATATTGTTTTTAGCTATCTATAAGTAACATATTGTTATAACTAGGTATGTGGAAAGATTTTGAAGCATTTGTGTTGCCTTAAGCTAAGTACAGATACAAAGGTGTGATGTGGTAAAAAAAAATGCAGATTAATTTAAAAAAATCTACATACATGAGACTGTGCCATCCTCAAATGCTTTTATTCACAGTCAGTGGTGTCGACTGAGTATATTCTTATGAAATCAATAAAGAATTGCTAGTCATTCTAGCTGGGAATTTGGCTGATAACTTTTGATATTTTTAAATGAAATTGAAGTATGTTTAGAGCAGAATTTTTAAACCAATTTTACTATAGTCTAAAATTTATAGCTAAAAAACCTTGTAATTCTGATGACATAAACAGCACATCTGATTTCAATGAAAATATCCTTATATAAGTAACTGATGCAGTACTTGAAATGTAAACTTGGAAACCTGAGGCAGGATTTATGCTCACCTTTTTTTACATTTATAATGTGGAAATATACACCAGACATAGTCTGTCACCTGATTCTTTCCACAGACATTGGGTTTGGATAGCGTTCATTTCAAGTGTAGGTGTCTTAGGGTAAGACATACCATGTCTTGGGATCCATTTATTGTATTGACCCTACCTCCATTTACAGTTTCAGCAGCCTCAGGTGACTAACTTTTATTTTATTGGCTATGCTGTTAAGCAACCACAGTTAGCGATATGAATCTCACCGCTGTTATTCATACTCATAGTTCTGTTATCAAATCACTGGTAAATTTGTATTAAAAGTGAGTACTTTGAATTACTTACCCAAAGAAAAATATATTTTTTGGGTTTTTTACAGCTTTAGTGTTAGATGCAGAAATCCATTGAAAAGTGCTTGTCTTGCTGCTTGATTGCTAGTACTTTCCTATCCAGATTCCTAACTATATAGATTTCCTGACCCTACCATAACTTTAGCCAAGCATTACTGCAGGTTGCAACTGGAACTGCCATGTCTCTTGAATTTAGCGAAGCACCTAATCTCTCACTTCAAATGTCTTCAATTTATGCAAGCTCATTTTTCTCTTGCAGGTAGGATCATAAATTGTAATTTATTCCAATGTTCAATATATTCATTAGTCTCAGAGTTAAGCAAGGTTGCAAAACAAAGGAAAAAGAAAATCACTGAAAATCATGTTTTTAAACTGTCAGGAAACCCAAATAGCACTAATCATGTGATGCTGTGAAATGAAAGAGAATAGCAATATAATTCAAAATGGTTTTCCTCCAACAAGTCTGAATTTAACAGGAGCTATTGACGTCTGCAGGAGAATCATTCTTCTTAAAATTATCTATTTGATAATATTTGGAGAAATGGTACAAAACCACCTGGCTAGATTTTAAGAATGCCTTTGATATAATTTCAAGAAAAATCCATGTGTAACAATTTAAGATAAGATAAATTATTCCTTTCCCTCTAAACAGTTCTGAAGTATTAGGCTTAGAAAAGCCCTCTTAGGTCAGAATAAATGTCCTCAAATCCAGCCTTGGAGGGGAACCAAAAGCAAGGGAGAGATTAAGAACAGGGCAAACCAGTAACAATGTTTCTGCAGTGATTTAGGGCTGAGGGACATCCTGAGGAAAAAGTGTTGTTGCACTTAACATTTCCAATGGCCATTGCTTCCTTTAATATATGCCGATATTTTTGATACTTTTTTTAGCCTTTTACCAGCCATAGAGTACTGTAGCAAGGAAACCTATACAATGTCAGTTGAAACCCCTTTTTTTTGTTGCTGTTATTTTTGAGTATACAATCTACAAGTTTTATTTGATGCTTCTTACCTTGCTTTCTTTTTCTTTGAGAAAAATAGAAAAGCAGCTATTCTATATTGAAAGTCTCCAGGCCTCTCATGTCATATTTGTTTCTTCTGTCATATTTGTCCTTTAGCCATTCTTTCTTCTCCTCATAGGTTTTAGCCCACTTAGTCTTTCCTTACACAGAAGCCAGTGCACAATTTTGAATTCTCCTGGTTCTTTTCTGAAGCTTTTCCCGTTAAACTATATACTTTTGGGGTCAAACTAAGCGGTCATTCAAAAAGTACAGCATTAGCCACACCCCTAATTTCTAACATTTGTTTGAGTTTACTTGGACATTGCTGACCACTGATCTAATGTTTTCATAGAATTATTGTGAAGCATACATGTATATGTAATATCAGTATCTACCACAATATTTGTTGATGCTTTTTAATTTTGTTGCCTGTTTTTAATGCCCTAGGAGTATTTCACAACATTTATTCTAATCTTGGTTTTCCTACTTGGCCAAAGGAGAAAGCTGGATACTTCTTTGGAGTAATTTGGAGCAGGGACCAGAACCATTTCTTTCTCTCCATTGACTGGAGGAGGAATTGAGAAAGATTGAAACACTAGTTTATCTTACATCTAAAATTATATAACATGAAAACTACTAGATTCCCTGGTGTGCTGATGGGTGAACAACCCTTTGTTTGCTAGAAAACCATATTTTTCACAACTCTTCAGATTTAAGATTAAAGTTATATCGAACTGAAAGAGAAGTGCAATGCCTTCAGTGAGTCTCTGCATAATTTACACACAATCATACAATTGCAGGGTTCAACTCCCTCTCTCCACCTTAGTTGAAGGAGTAAAGATCGACCTCAGTCCCTTGTTAATACTTAAAACATTTCCACCTGCTTCTCTGAGGCATCTAATATAGTTATCTTTGACCTATTGACTTACCTCATCCATACAAAGTATTGTTCATGCTGTCTGAGTATTCTTGTTCAAATCAATAAAGGTAAGGGTGGCATAATCTAACTATAAATGGAAGATGGCCATACATATCAGATGTTCTGTCATGTTGGTTACATAAACCTATTCTAATTCACAACAAAATTATGAGTGCATTTCAGTGGAAATCCTCTGCAAGAACAAGTTTTGACTATAAATTAAAGCATTATACATAAAAATAAGCTGTTCTATTGATATTATTTATCACTTGTAGAAATACATGGTATAATCATGTGTATTAAGTTTCTATTTAGTATTGATACTTAAGCATCTCTGATTATTGTCTCAAAGATATGTCAGGGTACATTTGAACTCAGCTCATTTTGTTACTCTTTAAAGTATATCCAACAGTAGTGACAACCAGAATTGAAAAGTGGCTGCCTGAAATCCATGCAGGGTCAGATTTCCTTGCTAGGAATCAGTTTTTAAACACATATAAAATATAAAGAGATGTGCTTCTGGTTAAGAGATTTTTATTATTGCTTTAATACTAGCTGAAATTATTTTTTTGCTCTATAACCTACAATTTATGCCAGAAAGTCTTTTTCTTTTCTATTTCTTTTTTTTTTTTTTTGAGAAGCTGACATCTCTCAGAAGTCAAGTAAACATCCAGCAAAATGTGATAATTTTACAGCTGTGTTATTAAAAGGCACATGTTTGTTGAAGTCAGCTTGAGTAGGAAGAATCAGCTGCAGCAAAGGTGCCACAGCCTGGCAACGGATTGTGAAAGCCCTGGAAAAATCTCACAGATAAGCCAAGTTCAATGGTGAACTAAAGTCTTGAGGCTGAGATTCTGTAGCCTGCAATAAAATGGGTTGTCTTGTTCCTAAGAGCATCAGGGAACTGTTGTGTTCTTACCAAACCAAATCCACTATCCCTGTGATACAGTAAATGATTAGAAGAGAATTTTGAAGTCAAGAAATTATTTCTTCAAGGGTCCTGGTATGTTCTTCAATTGGTGTCATTCTTTCGTTCAGTTTCATTGATTCACAGGCACTCCACTAAAAGGTCAAGGTATTGCACAAGGGACTTGAGGGGAGCAAGGCTCCTTGTTTCCTTCTCCAGGTCACAATGAATGTCAACTTTGCTAAAATTTCGCTTCAACAAAAGCAGAGAAGCTTTAGGGTGCTTTTCTTTATCCTACAAGCAAGGAACAGGATTAAAGAGCAGTGACAGCACTGGTTGGCATAAACCTTAGAGCAAAAAAGCCTCAAGATGACTGCATGTTTATTTTCTGTCCTCTCTCTGTTTTATATCCTTCTCTTCAGCTCTTATGGGCCCCAGTGTTGTTTTACTGCTTGCATGCTTGACAGAAATGTCCCTATTAAAGACAGAAAAATTGTCAAACTTGTTGAAGAAAATTTACAATACCTTGGGCTGAACCTACTATTTACCTATTCCTGGCTTTTCTAGAAGAAACGTAGGTATATGAATCAATCTGTTATTCCCAGGATACTCTCAAGGAAAGGTGGCTCAGCTTGCTGTAAAATCCTGCCCTAAGAACAGCAAAATTAAATTGTCAACCACATGCTTATCCTAGGCAGGGAAGAAAAACATCAGAGGTGTGAGTAAAAGTACCTGGGTTACTAGCACAACATAGGGATGGGGAGACCACTATGACTGTAGTAATCTGTACTGTGAGACTGGGTGATGACCTTCAGGTGTTGGGAATGCTTTGGATGAATAAATGAAACCCTGGCTGGTTTTGTGTCTTGAAATTAAAAATATTCTTAGGTTTTGCTAGCTACACTTGCTTCATGCACACAGTGCAAAGTGCTGCATAAGAAAATAATACCCATGCATTTTATGATCAATTTATTCTACATTATAGATATACATACATGTACAGAGTGTTTTGAAAGGAATGGTTACACCTTATAGAGACAGCAGGTAAAAAGATTTGTTTCACATGTGTACCATATCAAGAACAACAATCCTTTCTCAGCTGGATCCTCTTAGAGCTACTGTCAAATAATACCAGTAAGAGATATTTCCTTTTTAATAAAGGTAGTTTCTGTGTGTGTTTCAATCTCTAGATCTGTAACAATGGACAAATTCTTCAATTGGATGAAGAGTACTCAGCTGCATTTTATACAAATGAGTTCATATCAAATTTTAGTGTAGCTGTTCAAAACATAAGAAGATTGCATTATCTTTAATAACTGCTCCAGTGATTTCACTGTTTGGGAGGCTAATCTTGGAGCTTTTTGATTAAAATCCTAGATTCACCCTGGTCTCCTAACATCTGTTTTAAATAGCAACAGCATTAGTTCAAATAAGTGGATAATATTAGAGGGCAATACAGATTAAAGTTTCCTTAAGTCATTGTCCCATGAGATTATCTGTGGTTGACTCTTCCCTGGAAAGTTTTTCGAGGAGAACAAAACTGTGGCAATCAAACTGTATTTGCTCTACAAGGCTGTAAAATTAATAATTCCTTTCTGGACCATAGAAGTGTCTGTCTGGACTATCAGAACTGGTTTTCATTTTATAAGGATGAACTAGCTTTGAAGTCCTTCAGCTTCCTACCAAGACACACTTTACCAGTAACATGTAATTACTTATTTAGTTTCTCCACCCAGTCTGCTTTTTCTGAAGATAATAGTAGCATGCTTTCAATTCCAGTACCAACTTCTTGGTTTGCTTTACAAAAGAAATAGGAATGGCCATTATTAATGGCACGGACTAAAAAGTTCAAGACTGCAGAGTGCATGGCCTTAATAGAAAGTCAGTCCTGATTATCTCATCAACGAAATTGAATTAGAAACATCTTCTGTATTGTAAGTGCACCTGTCTGTAACCATAAGATCAGATGTTGTAAACTTGTAGAGTGGATTTGACAATAGATATCTGCTCTTCAAGAACCGCTTTTATGAAGCAGACATGAGGAATTCTGGCCTCTGCCAATCAAAGTTACACAGCTCCTTGAACCTGGAAAGACACATTTTAGTCACCAAGATGCTGGTTGTCTTAGCATGTGCAACAGCCTAAAGTTGCAGGATTTTTTCCTAACTCTCAGTATTAGGGAAATAAAACTGCTTACATAATGATAAACATATAAAGAGAAAGGACATTCAAGATTTCCACCATCCACAACATCTTTAATGCATTTCTTCCTTCCTGCTCCTTTTCATCATCATTCTGACTTTTAATATGTTTGAAACCTAACCCATGTCTAGGAAGTCTAGAAAACAGTCTTTCTAAGAAGACACTTTCATCTGAAGTCAGGCATATGAAATTAAGAATGCTCAAATTTACCAAATGAATACTCCATTTATCCAGTATCTTGCCTCCAGCCATGGCCGGTAAAGATAATTCACAGGAAGGGAAAAACATCTTGAGAACTAAATGAAACTTTCAGTTCTGCTCTGAATGAAAGACAGTACCCGTTCTTCATTCTGTATCTATTTCTTGTTACATGTTGCTGGAGGCATGATTTAGCCTTAAAAAACAGCTTTTTAAATTCATTGTCTCAGTGTATTAATTCCACCTTGCTCAGAATGGGAGGATATAATGAGAATTTTCTGACTCTCTCTTTGAAGAAGATCAGGAGTTCATTTAAGCTCAGACTGAGCACTTTCAGGCTCACGGGGCCAGCAGCTTGCACACAAATTATGCAGCTGATATTTGCTCTCACTGACCCAGCTAAAATGGCTCACTGACAGTGGGGTGGGGTAGGGTAGAAGTGAGATGGAGAGAGAGTCTCTGGCAAAAGTCCATAAAGATTCTAGAAATTGTGTCTCTGTAATAAGAGACTGTAGCCATTCTGCTTCCACACCTTACCTTTTCCTATGATCCTTCTTATTATTTTAATATTGCTAGTACTCATGTATATCTCCCCTTTTGTAATGGCTCTTCTCACCGTGATGTCTAGGTGCTAAGCAGAGAGTTTCATTTAGCTGTATTCAGTCTATGGCTATACATATTTTTAGAACTGTAGGTGTGCATAGCCTGCTGAACTCACTTCTTACTAAAAATCACTTTACCATTGGCTATGAAATAATTTCACCATAACGCTGTCCAGTTACTTATGTTAGCTGGATTTTTCTTCAGCCTCTCTTGGATTAACTTTTTTTTACACATATATAATTTAATTCAGAGCAAATTATGCTCTACAAACTATTGAAAAGTAATCCTAATAAATTTCAAAACCTTTCATTGATGATTCTAGTAACTGAAACCTGTGGGGTTGTGAATTGTTATACTGGTAGAAAATCAAGCTAAAGCAACTGAAGCCATATGCTGTAGTCCTGGTGCAATTTATGCAGTGGAACTCAGGTTCTTGACTAACATATATAAAATACGTAATGCTGTTACCCGTTGTGTATGTATGTCACTGAATACCACAGACATGTCTTGATCTCATCTCTTGCACTGATTAAGTCAGAATATCCTGTCTGGCTGTATAACCATAATTTGCTTTCTTGCATACTGATATCTTATTCATGGTAACTTATAAGATGATACAAGGTGGATTTTTCTTGTGTCACTCATGTAGCTTTCCATTGCAAGCTAAAGACAGTTGCTTAAATCATGTATGGGGAAATTGGTTAACTGGTCTTCATGTCTGTAACTATATGTGGTGTAGCTTACACTGGCTGCAGTTCTGTGCACACTTAACAAAGAGGTGCTTTTTGCCTGCAGGTCAGATCTAAATCCTTAATGGCATTAAAATTACCTGAATGTGTAAATTTGGGTTGTGAATACTAGTCATTGTTACTCTATAAGTCTGATAAATATATAAGTAAGTCTTCATTGCATTTCCACCAATTCTACTGAACACATTTCAATTTGCTTTGGTGTGAACCTATGTAGAATCAGACCCATAGCCACTTATTTATATACTTTCATCGGGTGTAACATACCCCTTCATTGCCATCTTTCTAGCCTAGGGCACTATGTAGCTTTATGCATAAGTTTCATGGACATGTAAAACTCAAAGGAAAAAAAAAAGTACTTGATTTAAAAAAAAGAAAGTAAAAGAAAGTCTGTCATGTTCATACTTTTAATTTAACACTGGTTGGGATATCTGCCAATGTAATACAGGCACTTTTCTGTGCCTGGAAAACCCAATTAGGACTTGTTCTTAGTTTGATTATCAGTCAGAAACATGCATACAGAAATATTCATTAGAGACCTACTGAGAGCTGTGATAAAGCAGCAGACAGCTGAATTACGGTCTGTCAGTAACCCTACTACATTTTTACATTTGCTTGATAAAGGACAAGTAGCAAAATATCTAAGATGTAATTTGGTGCCCACTGGAAGTGTACTTCATTTGGTAGATATTGTTCTGACTCTCTTCAGGAGGTTGGTGAGTGTTTCATGACACAATATTGTACACAAATGATAAATCAACAGGCCAAATGTTGCGCCAGCCTTCCACGCACGTGGAAGTAACACATGCATCAGTTGACAATTTCTTCCTAGTTGGAGGCTAAAGCCAGTCTCTTTTGGGTTGAAAATGTAGGTCAGATTCCAAAAGTTTAGTCTCAAAAGGATGATATTTTTAAAAAGGTGATGATTCTACTGATCCCACTCACCCAAACTAAATGGTAGGTTTATACAGAGGCTAGACAAAAAAGGAAGGAAAATCATTCCATTAGGGTTTATGAGTTATATTTGTGTAAAATATTTCAGTTAACATTACATAGTCATTTTTTTTGAGTTTTTTGGTGGTTTTGGGGTTTTGTTTTGTTTTGTTTTGTTTTTTCTTTTAGCTTACAAGCCCTTTAGTATTGGCCTTAAATTCCGGTAACCAAATCCATTGGCAGCACAACACATGATCTGAAATTGCAATAGGCTCTCAATAGAATTGGGAAGGACATATGCATAGAACTGTGATACCAGTCAGCTAACTAGATCAAAGTCTCTCATACAGTTTATTTAAAAAGCACTTGGGAAATCTGGTTCCAATAATGGCTTCAATGTGTTTTCCCTTCTAAACAGAAACAATATCACATTTGTAAATGAAAAAAATGACATTTGATCCTTTTATTGAATGTGGCGTTTTAGTAACAAAGTTGTTCAAGACATATAAACTCCCACCTAAAATTAAATTATTTAAATGAATAAAAAAAAATAGCAAGGATGGAAAACAAAGGCCCGTTCAATATTTTCAACATGAACCAGAACTATTAGTTCTGTACTAATGTACAACTCTATAGGTTGTAACAGTCCACAAATTAAGCAAAAATAGTAGTATTCTTTACTTTGTGATTGAGTTCTATTTAGACTAGGATTCCGTAGCAGTATCTGTTATATACCATGCATTGCATCAGCAAGCCTAAAATAAACATATGTTAAATCATGTTACTAAACAAAACTGTTGAAAGATCAATTTCCCTAAGGCATTCTGGCTATATGTGTATTCAATAACTGTACAGTATTCTCTGATGAAGGATTAAAACCAGTTCACAGTATGAAAATAAGACAGAGACCCATGCCTGAATGAATGACTTTAAAACATTCAGTCTTTGAGCAGAGCAGGATACTAAAATATAAGTCTACCCTTTTCAACATCTTAATAATTTTCTGATTTGGAACTATATGAGTATTTTTAACATAGTTATTCAAGATATTTGACTGGCACATCTTACTTCAGTTCTTGAAAGCCTTACAAGCTGTGAAAGCATTTTCCCTCAGAATGTTTCCCTAATATATAAGGTAATTCAGTTTTCCCCAAGTTACCAGACAAAGAGCAGATGCACAGAAGCTATGTGTAGGTGTACATTAACAGGTACAGGCAGAACTGAGCTCAGTCTTCGCGTGCTAGTACTGGAATTGGAAATATGGGAAAAGACACCAACGTAGGCGTCTGCATCTAAATTTTTGGTCCAGACACAGTTCCAGCCACATGCTGCACCAGACCTAACATACTGTGCTGAAAGTCTGGGGGCTGATTTTCACAGCAGAGGATGTGGCTGAAAGGGTAGTTCAGACCTCCCCCTTTTCTGCCTGTGTGTTCTTAACAGCTCCCTTTTGCCTGGCCTGAAGTTAGCTCAGCTGTGTGGAAAAACAACTCAGACACATTGCCAGCTAAAAAAGTTCCCAGCAAAGAGAAATGGTCAGTTTTCCATCAGGTCCCTTTTTTGACCCATTGTTGCAACGACATATTTCCTAGAGCTGCTGTAAGGTAAGTAATGGGAACTTGCAAGGTGGAGAGGGCTGGGCTACCTCTTTTGGTAGCACTAATGGTTAAGGATGCATAAAAAAAAAAACATTAACCCTACCCATAGTATATTAGCATGGGTGTAGTACTGGAGAAACACCTAGTGACTTTCCCAGAGGTAGAGCAGATTCCTTTTAGAGCAAGACTTGGAGACGAGATGAAACCTTATTTTCTTCATTTTAGACCATCCCTCTGCTTTCAGTGATCTCCAATGTATTTTGTGCACACTGGCACAAGGGAAGTATCACACTTACTTGATGGGAGGTATCATGATGACATCTCCATATGTAGTTGGAAGGTTTCGCTTAGGCAAAACACTTTTGATATGTATTTAAAATTAAATGCTGTGCTGAAGAAGAATGATCTTAAGCTTGTGGCCATTTGCTCTCATTTAGTTGTTAGCTAAGTCAAGATCTTCAGCCTTGATACAAAGTTTGAAGAATTAATAAAATCAGAAAGGCCTGTTGATTTCTGAGAGTCTTGGTTCAAAACAGCTGAGTTTTCCAGCACGTGGACCCATTCTTAAGTATCATACATTTAGAGATCAGGAAAACAACATATTGTCACTAAACTGTTTGTAAACTGTGAATCTACCCCAATTTTTGTAACTATATCTAGTCTTCTTCTACATTTGCAGGACACACTTTTAAACACACGTCTTACTATGTGCGGCCTAAGTGGGGCTGACATTATGTACTACACAGAATCAAACTTTTTTGTCTCAAATTAGGGAGTGTGACCTGACTGCTGGAACCATATGGAGTCTTGTAAGGATATTTTCAAACATAGTTGCTTACACACTCAGTTCAAGTTTCTAATATATTAATGCTATTTAATTCTTACTCTGGTTTTATTTAATTTTAAAGAGCCGTATACTTTTATGGAATCATAAAGACATATACAGGTATATTAATACCATATCATATAATTTTTTTTTCCAGCTGAGTTTCATTCTGAAAAAAACCCAACAAAGCTACAGCTGAATACCACACAAAAAATATTTAGCCTTGAAAGCACTATTTATATATCTGAAATCTTTATTAAAAACATGGGAGCACACTGCTGAGTAAAAACATCTGTCATTTCTCCTACATCTTCTTTTTTTCCCCTTAAACAGTAACACTCACATTTCAAATGGCTGAAGAGTTTATTTAAGTTATTCTGAGCATATGGAAAGTCCTTCTATCATCCACACACAAAGACAGATAGCAGTGAAACTCTGAGATTAAAAGTCCTAAAACACTGAACATGAAGGGAAAAGAGTGAAAGAAAACACAATCATTATATGCCAGTGCTATACTGGATATGGTAGGTTTGGTTATATGTGCTCGACAGAGTTCTAGGAACCAACATTTTCCCCTCTGTCATTACTAAAGATTGGATGGGTGAACCATCTTTCTCAAAAGATATATTTATGCTTTGCTGACAATGTTGTTTTTCATGTTTAAAAATAAAAATGTTCCTTATAATAGACATATAATTATTCATACTCTGAGGGCTCCAGTATCAGTACGTGGAATACTGGAAAAGAAAAAGAATAATCCCTGCCTTGAATAGTTTATATCTACCACATAAATCTGTCATTCAGTATAAATTTAAAAAGCTGACTAGATTTTTTACTCTTGTTTGAGCCTGTTTTTGCTTATGTGGCTTATATATTGACACTAACCCTCCAACCTCCATGGTCTTGCTCCTGATTTATAGCAGTGCACCTGTAAAAGAACACGTCATGTCAAATGGCTGCTTGGATGAGCCGGGCTAATTGAATGAGTGCGAGCTGAACTGCAGCACAATGGCTATAGGACTTATGAGATAGCACAGCAACAGCAATAAGAGCAGCAGACTGGAGGTTGACTCTTTGTTGACGGACAGGTTATATCACCCAGCTTCCAGAACTCCATAGTCATTCCTCATGAATTTTAAGGGGAAAATATTCTTATCTTCAGCAACTGCATAATTCTTGTTCAGACATTACATGACACTTCTTTTTCCAGAATACAGTTAATGACTCTGTCCTGGCCTCCTGCCAGGTATGCATTTATACACTGCTTCAGCCTTTGCTTATCTGGAGAATGAGAGTGAGAAAAATACTGTGCATGTAACATATAGCAGAGGTCCTCAAGGCAGTGCACATTTTATGTGTAACTGTGCTTCTGGGCCAATTTTGCACTGGAAATACAGATTCTTCTCACCATCTTTTTCTCAGCTCTGTAGTCAAATGAAAGGTTTTAGGTTTCTCCTTTTTAAATTTTATTTTAAAAGCCTATTTTATAAACATATTTTATCCTTAAATGATAATTGCATAACTAACTCCACATTTCCTGAAGTTGCAGAAGTCTCTGCAGGAGCTGAAATCATCTCTCAGACACACACAGGACTAGTTTATCCACTGGAGTAATTTAGTCTGTCCCTTTAAGGAAGCAGTCTAACTTTTGTAGTTGCATATATTTAAATTTTAGGAATGTTGCTGTTTCTATTTGTGAATCCAGCTGTCAGGCTTAAGATCAATAAAAGTAAGAATAGTTTTAGAACCTGGGGACTTCTCTAGATCTCACAAGCAAGCCATAAGTGAAAATGAATTTAGACTGAATTAAGTTAGAGCAATAATTCAGCTACAGTGAGTGGTTTTCAATATTTCTTAGCAGTCCAGAGACAGTGAAAGAAAACTGTAGATTTTGAAAAATGTAGGTATTTCCTATATATGTCAGATACCAAGGTATTTTCATCTGGTTAAAGTCTGCTGTGAAATTTCTCTTAAGCCTAGTTGATGAAGATTGCAGTTTAAGTTCCCACAGGTCATCTTCTTTTCCCTTCACAGCTGTTATGCTATAAGATACACTGTTTGGAAAAGAGGAGACACATCTGTCTGCTTCTTCAGTCCTGTCATTGACCCTTACCCTGACCATTAGTTGTCCATCACTGGTGATATCTGCTCTTCCACCTCCACATCAAACCCTTCTATATCCGGATGTGCCTAATCAGTTCTCAGTGATGTGATTGATGGAAAGTCAGCCACAAGTGCGGGTCTAGGCCTTAACATGGCAAAGGAGCTGTACATAATACAGATGATGTGTTGTCCACCCACTTAAACAAATTCTCCAGCTGCAGTCATTGACATCTGTGATGCATTGAATCTGCAAAATGACAGGATGAAAGGGGAGGGAGTGGTTATTATTCTTTGAAAGACATTGACAGGGGATGTGCTTTCTGTCTCAGAGTGAAAACTGAAGTGCTAGTAGAGGGGGGACATGGTGGAGAAGGAGATGCAGAGCTGTCTCATCACCAGAGAGGAAACAAATTAGTCTGAAACAAACTGAAACAAACACTTCTGAGACATCCAGATTTTGCTCCAAAGAGTTATATGATGAAAGGTCACACCAAGTATAGTAAAAATAGCCAAGGATCCTTCCAAGTCTACAAATCCATTATCTAAACTTCTGGGTTTAGAGAGCTCTGGCAAAGATTTGGCCCTGGATAACGAACACTTTCAGAAACTGGGTACAGTTCAGGAGTTGGCACTGGCCAGGGATCTTCTCAATAGGAGGCATGACTACAACTGTCTTACTCTGAAGACTAGGAAAGCTTAGTAGTGTAAATAGGACATACTAGACACTTGTCTTCAGTTCCAGAGAGAAAATTTTATTTATCCGTACAGATTTCCAGGCTCAAAAGTTGAATTTCCCTGTAGTTGCCAATGATGCTCAAAAGTATGGAAGAAAAATTCTTAAAACTGAAGTGCTTGTGATTGTTTTCTACAAGCACTAGAGCAACACACGTCTGGGTATGTCTTAACACAGATTGTCACTGGTAAGGTAGCATCAAGTATCAGGGTGCAAACTTGTTTGAATCCTTTTTCAATGCCTCTGAAGAAGCTCAGATGTTAAATCAGACAGACATAGGTAGGCGCTGTCACTTGCAATAAGCAGGAGCACAAAAAGGGATTGATAAACCTGTGCACATGATCAAATGGCAAACTAAATATTCAGTGTACTATTCATAGCCTGGTCAGACTTTGACTTAATTTTATAATTTTAATATTACAAAACTGAATTTTAATATTTCAAAATCAATTTTAATATTACAAAACTATCACAAGTGACATTCCACTACCATATCCTGTTTAAACACTGAAGCAGGCACATTCTTTTACCTTGTATTAAATAAGAGTGGATTTAAGGAAATGTAGAACTGATTCCTAATCCAAAGTAAAAACCTCACAGATCTATGTAGCTGCTGCGCCTTCAGCAGCCAGATTTTACTGTTTCCCATTTCCCGTGCAGTTGTCACTGTCAAAGCTGCTCTCTGCAGGTGGCAGCGCCTTGCTGCTAAATGGTGAGAGAGCTGAGAGTGCAATGAATCCAAGGCTGCTGCCAAGAAAGGGGATTTGCTTGCAGACACACGAAGGGGAGAACAAGCAGGGTGGATGGCAGAAGATGCTGGCAGAGACAGAGGACACACAGGATGCAGAGGTGAGGGAACAGAGGAGATACCTTTAAAAGGCAAAGAGGGAAAATTCAGATAAAGCAGCAGAAAAAGTGGAAGCTTTCATTATGATAGGTGCAGAGGAAGGGAAAGAAATGGAGGGGACCAAAATGAAGACTTACATGAGGGTGAGGAATATTTCAAAGTATTTCCCTGCTGTAACCCTCTAAAGAAGCAAGGGGTGGCAAGAGGCTGATGGCTGTTTTTATACCTAGAGTAGTTATCTGTGTCTCCATGATTCATTAAGAATATACCTACTACATATTTTATGAGGATGTGAAATCCCACTTAGATATTCCCTCAATGGACCATCTTTACAAAAGCTGAGATTGTTCCTTAGTCTTTTCCCTAAGCACCTTCACAGATCTTCATTCGTCTTGTATTTTCCAAAAACAAAGAATGATTTCCTCTGGACTCATGATCTACAATCTTATCACCTTGTTGCTGTTCTGATAACATAAATGGCAAAGGACTTAGAGGAGCAAATCAATGGATCTTGAAATACCAAGGTGTGACCTGACCCTAGGTGATAAAACAACCTATGAGAAACTAAAAAAAGAGAAAAATCTGACTTACCATGGCAAAAGGAATATTTGGAATCTATATATTTTTTATTTTTTATTTGAAAATTTTGCTCAATTTCAATATGATTCAACAGTTTCATGGTCATTCTTTCCTGTAGTCTCCTTTTTTTTTTTCCTTCAGGGAAAAGAGAAGGGACCAAGGAAGAGATGAGAATGGAGGGTGGAGAATGAGCTAAGCAAAAGAGTTGGTAAGAATTTGCAAACTTGGAAGCTCAACTGGAGTATTTCTCATTGCAGATTTTTAATTAATTATATTTCTAAGTCTTATGAAAAAATGAAGAGTCCAAACAACTGGATAGTTTTATTTCATTGAGTAATACCTTTTCTTGTTCACAAATTGGCCTTTAAATATCATTGTTTACTAAATATTAAATAGTTATTTGAGGAGGGAGTTGTCCCACAGACTGTGTATTTATCTGACATTTATCTGACATAACAATGTTCATGACATTTTAATCATGAACTGTAAGTTGATCTCACTTTGTTTCTTTTTCTATTTTTGATTAATATTAACAGTTATTATTGTTTTAAGAAATTATTAAGCAAAATTATTTTACTAAGAATTATGAAATAATTCTTTGCTTGCCAAACTAAATGGCTTAATTTCACAGCTTCTTGTAAGGGTGAAGTAATCTGTATCTTTCCCAGTGAAGATAGGGAATCATGGAACTCAGTAACAGACCTACAGGAGCTGGACAAATTGGCAGTGTACAAAACAGTTGCTCTGAAAACAATTGTGTCTCTAAACTACCAATTCTCATTCATATGTAATGTCATGATCCTGCTTCTACTGAAATAATTGGTAAAGCCTTTCCTCATTCCACTGGGACTAAGATTGGTCTTTTGGGTTTCCATTCTCTGAACACGCATGCACATACTGAACAGACCTATTCACATGATTAAGTTAAGCATGCAAATAAGTCTTTTCACTTGAAGTTTGTACATAACTAATGTTTGGAAAATTGAAAAGTTGCTTTTCTTCCTGAAACTTCTGGTGTAAAAAATCCACTGTTTCTGTTGATTGTAAATGAAAGATGTTGACCCATGTGCAAAAAAGAGCCCATAGTTTTGGGTTTGTGCTTCTGTGGTTTTTTAAATCCTAAGTATGAGAACTGGTGGTTGCAAAGGGCCTTTGTCTCCACACAGGTTAGCTGCAGGAGGAATTTCATTAAGTTTTTTAATGGCCATAGCCCTTTTCCTTCTAGATGAGTCTTGAAAATCCAGACAATCCTCTAGGAAATATATAAATCAAGAAAAATATATCTGAAAAGAATAACAGAAAACATGTTTCACTGAGATGAAATTGTTCAAAATTACTTGGTCAAAATTAATATCCTTCCAGGAGCAGACTATTTTTTTGAGGTATCATGTAATCTAAAGAGGAAAAAAAGAAAGAAAAATGATGAAATGACTTCCTTGCTTTTATATCTCATACTACATGCTTTTATATCTCTGCTCATAAACCACTCTTCTCTAAAAATGACTCACATCCCACTTCCTCACTTTGAAACTTTGCGACTTGTACATATTAAATTTCTTGAATTACATGAACACTCTGCCCACTAATCCTGCTAAAACAGGAAGACTTACGCTAGCATTCCAAACCTTGAATGAATTTCAATATCTGCATTTCACCTAAGTGAACAAGGATGTCAGGGAATTCCTTCTTTCCTGCTTTCCAGGAAACAGAATTCCTTTCTTTCAGCTAATAGACTAGCAGATATTTGAGTGGCAAGATACAGGAATTAGTATTGCTGGAGAAAAGGCGTGAGGTCAGAACAGATATGGTGCTCTCAGCAATAGCTGGTGTTATTCTGCCTGGTATGGGGGGGACTGAATTTGCCATCGCTACTCTGAAGCCTGACCGTGACTCTGTGTGAGATGCAAAGGGGAGCAGGGTGTTGCAGAACTAAACTCTTTCTACCCACCATGAATGTCTGGGGAGAGACCATGCACTTAAATATGGACCTGTGTTCACAAACTCAGATGTGGGGCATGAATCCTGGATTCTCCCTTCCCAGTAAAGATCTGTTGATATGTTGTCTGTATATTTAATGCACATTGTATACACAAGACTTGTAGCAGGGGATAAAGCCATCACCTTCCTTGGAGCACTTACATATGAGCTTGTGATTATATTTGTGGTTTCATGTTTTCTTTCTCACTTTTCCATTGAAATTAATCTTGGATTCTTTTCTGCAATATGTCTCAGTTTCAACCACTTTCTGCTGTTGCCAGAGTAGCATACATTATGTAAACAAATATTTTCCAAGACCATGAAGTTCAGCTTATTTAAAGATGGATATTGGGTTGCTTTTCTCTAATATATATTTGGCCAGATTGGGATAAGGATCACACAATTTCTGTTTCCTTTTGGGCTTTAGCTCCACCTGGATAACCTGCTTCGGTTTCACAGTCTCTGATATTCATAGTTAGGTATGAAAAACAGCTTTGATTTGAATTTCATAAGAGAAGCCCTTGGACTTCAATGATAAGACAATAGGCATAATTTGGGTTTATAGGAAATGTGGAGTCTTCCTCTAAACATGTGAAAAATAGTTACACACAGTAACAGCATAGAAATAGCTCTGCCTTGCTGACATGCATTGTGGTAAACCACTTTCCAAAAGTAGGTACAGGTAGAGAATTTCCTGTAAGATCAGCAAACTTACTATGATTACTGTTTGCCTATCCCACATTGGCCTTTTTAGTCATCAGCGCGCTTGTAGTAAGCGTGGGTAAAGCCCTTCCCAAAATCTTCGTTCGCGGAGTCAAGCCATCATCATCATCATACCTCTGTAGCCCAGGGTATGGAACTTATACTGTGGAAAGCCTGAAGTGTCTGGCTCAGTTTCCTAGGACATAAGCCTTTCCTGTTCTCTGCTGGTGGCACATAAAAGCTACTGCTTTATTTATTAAACATAGATTTTAAGAGACTTCTGGGAAAATTTTTATTGCCTGCAGAGAGCATTGTGAATAGCTGTCCTTCCAGCATTTCTGAACAAACCAATCCTACACAATTTTGTAAGTTTCCACAGTACTTCAGCTGAGGACTTGAATAGTCTCACCTCTTACTGTGCTCCTCTAGTCACTTAAACTCAGCTGCTGGTTGGGAACTAAAATAAACCTTTAAGATACAATTGCAGCTCAGCTTACAAGAAATTACTAAGTGACAGGAGTCAAGGTGGATTTATAAGAAGTATTAAAGCAGAACTTTGCTTCTGGGGACTTTTTCAGTACTGTTCAATACTCTTCAATAAATGTACAAACAAACAAAAAAATCCCAAAGAGAGTTAGAAGTAGCTGTTGCTTGAGAAAGAAAACTAATTAATTATAAGTACAGAGAATTACCTTGGCTACCAAATGGATTACGTTTTTCCCAGTCCATTACGTCCCAACAGGTGGGTATCTCCAAAAGGAGCCTGAGACACATGCACAGACTGATGAATTCCTGGTCACTCACTGCGAGGGA
This sequence comes from Coracopsis vasa, assembly GCA_026283785.1. Classification (NCBI taxonomy): domain Eukaryota; kingdom Metazoa; phylum Chordata; class Aves; order Psittaciformes; family Psittacidae; genus Coracopsis; species Coracopsis vasa. The sequence continues at coordinate 874 of JANHGB010024036.1, read as the reverse complement.
GCTGCAAACAAATGGTTTGCCAGGTGCACCTCAGGATAAACAAGCCTTCCAGAACTGACTTGTTTCTTTGGCTGCAAGTAAGCATAGGTGATTAAAGACAGCAGATCTCAAACGCTAATATGCTATCCTCCAACTAAGAAGCTTAAGTTTCCATAAGTGTCAGAGGCCTCCTGGGTTAAGGAATTTTGTGCTGGATCTTTCTGCTGTTATTAAAACTGTAGACTAAAGTCGGTCTAAACTATGCAAACACTAAGAGTTTGCCAGTTTTCAAAGCAAAGTTTTACAGGCTCTTTGTATGCATTCCCTATGTGATTAACAGGATTGTGGATGCCTGATGAGTTCTCAGAGTAAAGTACTTTTTTGTATGTCTGCTAAGTAAAAAAAAATAAAAAATTCCTATTCTTCATTTTTGAGTTGTTAAGAAACCAGGTGACTTTTTTATTTTACTCTTCACATGCCTTCGTTGATGCATTTGTTAAAATATATGACAGTTGTATCTGACCTTCTTAGCACAACTTAAATGCCAAACTCAACTCTCTAAGGAAGCAGCTGAGACTCCTGTAAGTTGCTAGGGGCCTTGAATCTAACTAATGTGAATCAGTAAAAAACTACAACGCAGGAAGATACTGTCTATGTTTCTGTTGGATCATATTACACATTGTAATGTCATTATACTTTTAGAGACCTATTATAATTCAATATTTATTTATAGTATTTTAATCTTTAGATTTATTTGGCTGAAAATGCACACATTTGTGTAAAGATATCTGAGCAACAGTAAAGGTTGTTGCATTCATATATACTTATATGTATAAAGATGTGTGTGCATGCACACAAACATTTTCACTCTAGGAATTTTAGACACTTAATGGAA
>JANHGB010024034.1:0-29406 GCA_026283785.1 Coracopsis vasa | reverse complement strand
AGATTTCTTAGGAATTAGAAACTATTTTTTTTAAATGCAATGAAATTATGATTAAAGAAATGCTGACTAAAAGCTACATGGCAACCAGAAATACTTTCCCATTTTGCTCTTAATAGGGTCTTTCTTTGTTCACTCATCAGACCCACTGCAACCTCAGACTGCTAATTTCTCTTTTTGATTAAATTGAAACATGGTTCTGATAAAAGCTGTTAGTATTTTACTGTAAAAATAGCTCAATTGAGTGATAAGGACTTTTTAATTTATAATTTTTTTTGGGGGAAGAAAGGCTTCTTGATCAGAAGAAGAGCAGAGAGCTGAGCAAAAATTTTGTATAGTGTAACAATATCCAGAAAGAAACAGAAGAGAATGATGACTTATCCAGAGATGTTAAGAATAAGGTCAAACACGTTTTATACCATGAAAAGTATCAGATCACACTTTGTCACTGTAACTAAATGCATATTCTTCATTTATTTTCATAGCTATGGGCACAAGACTTCCTTATTAACACAGATACAGTATCATCATGTCGATCACCTTTTGTATCACTGTTTTGTTCATGTTATCACATAGAATTATCTGCATACCTATTTTTATGTAAACATGTCTATATGTAAGGATGGAAGTTGCCTTGATTTCTAGGGTTCTTATTAAATACATCATAACAATAATCCTTACCTTATTTAACTTATCTTTGCTGGTTTTTAAGCTTACCACAGGAAAGGAATTTTGATCATCCTCATGGTGCTGCCGTGAATGAAAATGTAATCTGTCTTTAATGACAGGAAAAAAAAAATGGGTGTGGGTTGGGGGTGGTGAGTTTGTGGTGTGGTTTTATGGGGGTCATTTGTTGTTTGTTTGGTGTGTAGGGTTTTTTTTGTTTGTTTGGTCAGTTTGTTTGTTTTAAGTTCCATCCTTCTTACTTGATAAACTGCCTAGATTCCTAATTTGGGAGTGGACAGGGAGAAGCTTGCAGTACCTGGTAGTATTGAAGTATAAATATAATTATGAAATTGTGTGTAATATAGATAGCGCTCAGATTATCTTTATTGATTCTCAGCCCAAACATACATAATGGATTTTCATGAAGCACTATCAATTTGTAGGTTGTCTGTGCATTTTGGGTTTTCCCTAATACATGTATACACTATCTAAAATTAATTTTGGATTGTCCCTAAAGTAAATTGTTCAAGACAGTTTTGTCTGCACAATTCAAAGCAGGTTAATGAAGTACTATTCTGGTTTTGGTCCTAGGCAAATTGAGAACCTGTTTCTCCATTTGTGTTTTCAGTAAGCTTCTCTTTAAATAATATGTAGAAATAGAATTAACTTAATAAGAAATAAAGACTGGAAAAGCAATATGCAGTCGTCTGTGATCCTGTTATAAGGTTGTTGATAATAGGCAATTTTGGGTTTTGCTTTATTCTGTTTTAATTTTTGTGTTATAATCAGCTTCATTGTACAGGGTCCCTCACTAACACTGATCCTATACTTCAGTCAAATTATAAATAATTCAAAAATTATGAGTGTTACAGTTAAAAACACATACTGATGCTTCTGATCGCTGTATCTGTAGTGAACTGGTTTTCTGAAGTTAAAATGTATACAGTTGTCTCTAACGTGCTTGAGGTGTACCCCACCAACCTGTTACACAAACCAGTGCAACACCTTGCACACAATGGACATGCTCACAAAGATTAACATTACCTGTAGTTGACAGTTATGGTTGCACAATTGTGCAATACCATCACATACTAGGAAAGCATGACGTAGTACATTAATATGGATGAAATAAATATGTGTTAATATCAAGTCCCTCTGTGACTACACTAATTGTATACTAGTTGGTGCTTACCGGTACAGATAATACTAAATCAAGCTATTATTTGTAGCTCTGCAGATCTGGTCAACAGAAAACAGAACAACATTATTTAACATGAGTTGTGTTTATAGGTAGTAACCAAATCATGGAGAAACAAATGAACTTATAGATTTTCATACTGGGAGAATAACACAATTGCTTCATATGATGGCTGATAGTATAAATAATGTAAAGAAACATTCCTAAAATTAGCCTGTGGTTCTCTTTTCTAAATATAAGTTGTGTTATGTGGGCTACAAGACTTAAGCAGTTCACACCAGCGAAGAGTCTATCCCATGAAGTTAGAATGAGATGCATTGCTAACAGAGCATGTGTCTAGTAGCTATCATCTGCAGAACTGAAATACATGTATTGCGCTTACTGTAGCAGAATGATTCCAGACTTTTAGTATTGATAATAAATGTAGTTAAGATTAGAGAAAATTTTAAGATAAAATAATTTGTCTGCTGAAATTAAGCTATTAATTGAAGAATGAAGAACCCATTTTCTAATTATATGCAGTCATTGCTGAACATAAAATTGAACATAAAATTAAAGTGTTGCATGCAGCATCCTCATAAACAACTTTTATTAGTTAAGTCACAAAGTGAGTGTTGCATGGCACTAGGCGATAGCAGGATAAAGTGAGATCTCCTGAGTCTGTACTGTGCCTTCCAAGACTTCATTGAGATATTTCAAGAAGGCAAAGCAAAGTAGCTTGAATTGCTGCTCACTGCCCTGTTGACTATCCTGCACTGTTTTTAAAAAGTACTTATTCCTGTTAGTGACTTCTGCCAGATAACTGAGAATGAAATAACTACTCCTCCTTTTAGTACTCCAGGAAAAAATACAGGAATGAAAATGATCCCAAAGTACTTCGTTCAAGTGAAAAGCATCAGGGAAGTGAAAGAATCACTGTCTTTTCAGGTTGATTTTGTGATTTCTTTAGTTTTCAAGTGGTGACTAGTTTTATAAATAATAAATAGGTCTTTTTGTTGGGTTTCTTATGCAAGCTACATTCAAAGTTACTAGATTCAGTATTTACCTTCTGGCTTATCCTTACTGGTGTCATCAGCAACACCTGGTCCATAGCACTGCATTTGTAGGTGTGTTCTCAGAAGGGGAAAAGGGTGGCTTGGCCTCGTTGTCCCTCTGCCTCTGATCTGATACTGTAGCTGAAATGGTTGGGTTTTAATCTTTGAAGCTTGTGAGGACTGATGTATGGTGTAACATATAAAAAAATAAAATATGTAGAGAGTTTTTTGAGTCCATAAATCATGCTTAGTAGCAACTCTTTTTTTTCTGAAGAGAGAAAATAGGAGAAAGGAAGGAGAAGTAGGAAAAAAAAAAGCAACCTTGCCTTAGCATCTTGTCAAGAAAAGTTCCTTATGTTTTCCCCTGTTCAGGTTAGAAAATTGAGCCCTATTTTTAATCCCCAGTTCACTGCAACAGAACACCAGGTAGTTATTTCTAGCAACTGTTTGTCATAAAGTAAGGTATACCCTAAAGAGACACTCCTCATAAACACTGAGCACCAGAAATACTGTTCGTATTAAATTGGACCACATGAATAATACAGAAGTCATGAATTTAAATTATTACTGGCATTTGGAGAAAATGGTAATATTTCAGCCATTAAATAACAACTTTGCTTTATTTCTGGAAACAGAAAGTTATTAAGTTGTAAATCATATTGATGCTATGGCTTAGATGTATTTCTGGTTCTCAAACCATCCAGACATCTCAACAGTACTGTGTTGCACTAAATTGTTTCCTCAAAGGTCAGCAGCTCGCTCCTGTGAGATGCTTGGGCAATAGCCATGTTATAATGGCATTATTTTATCATCCTAGGGCTAGGTGCAACTGTTTGTGGAGCCAAAATACCATGGAGTTTTTGAGGTGGATTGTCTAACCCACCTTGTGTTTGTTTCTGCAGTTCTGTAACTGGTGGTGTTGGAAAAGCTATTTATTTAAAGCTAACTTGGGTACAGTACACTAAGTAGTATTGTCGCAGGAACTTTTTCTCCGTGATTTTTTAATTTTACCTGCTTACGTATCCTTAAAAGAGTAGGACAAAAGCTTTAACAGATGATGACCTACACTGATAAATAATTATGTTTGTAGTCTGCAGCACTCATAATTTATATTTCCCATTCCTGTTCTTCCTTCACCCCTCAACCTCCTTTCACTACTAACTAGTGAAATTGAGGTGAGTTGGAAAAATAAGTGTAAACTGCATAGATGAGGCCCTTAGTGACATGGTTTAGTGGTGGTCTTGGCAGTCCTGGGGTAACGGTTGAGCTTGATGATCTTAAGGGTCCTTTCTAACCTAGTTGATTCTACAATTCTGTGTTTGATAGAAAAACTGAATACAGTGGCCATAAGAATAGAAGAAAGAGGTTTCTTTGGATTTTCCAACAGGTCTCTTGTTGCTTCAATTGTTACTTCAAAAGGGGAAACTCAGGATAACACAAAAAGATGTGGTAAGAGAAGTCACCTGCGCTGATAAGCTCAGAGACTTGAATATGCAGGGGTTTCACACTTCTCTTCATCAGAGATACAAGAGACATCGGAAATCAGAATACTAAGAAGGGAAAAACACAGATACAGAAGAATTGCAAATCTAGGATGACAAAAATAAACTCCAAGAGGAAAAGGCCTTTGGAGATTGAAAGAAATACTGAACAGCACAGGAGGCAGCATGCTAGGGCTCAGGCTGTGTACAGATAAGATTTTGTAAAAGTCAAGCTGTCTTAGAACTTGTGAAAGAAGTCAAAGCAAATAGGAAAAGGTTTTTCAGCAATATATATATATATATATATAAAAAGACTAAAGAACGAAAAGCCTTGTAGGTTGTAGGATGGGATAAGATAAAGAATAAAAATGACAAAATAAATAATATGCTTCAGAATCTGTAAGGATGATTAGGTTGAGTGTGGGCTCAAAGACGGGAAAGAACAAGGGAGAGAGGGAATGAAAGCTGAGATGCAGAATATTTTATAGAAGGAGTTTAATGACCTTGAAATAATGAAAAGGAATTGAGGTTCAGCAGTACAAACTTTTACGTCATTTTTTTTAAGGATTAAAACCATAACTTTCTGTTACAAAGTTCAGACTGCTACTTTTGGAGAAAGCAGAGATGGAATAACTTGGGTGGAGAGGGCATTCATAGAGTACTTCTGAGCTGTCACCAATGTGGGGTGGTTTTGGGACAGGAAAATACAAACTGAAATGGAGGCAATTATTTCCATAGACACAAGACAATTGGAAACTGGAAGAGCTCTTTTTTTTCAGTCTAGTAAAACAGAATCTGAGAAAGGTAGTTCTGGTAATGGGCCCCTAAAATATGAAACTTTGCTGCTACTGAAGTTACTATGCAGGTTGAAACGCTGGTATCATTGAAATGCCTTTCGGTTCGAGTGGGGGAGAAAGGGAGGTTAATCCTATACTGTCATTAGCAAGTAAGCTGTCTATCTTGTCTGAAATGTGACAGGGATTTCTTCCCCCTGTCCCCCCAATATTAATATAATATTCATGTTCAACCTACTATGACCACCAGTGAACCACAAATCATCTCAGTAATTTTCTGCTATAAGTGGCTTTATTTAAGGAAAGTAAGGATTCACACCTACTGAAAATAATTACTCCTTTCTTTCCTCCCACCTGCCGAAAATTCTGGCTTTTGAAACAGTGGAAGAAGCTCTTTACTGTGAGGGTGGTGAGGCACTGGAATGGGTTGCCCAAAGAAGTTATGAATGCTCCATCCCTGACTGTGTTTAAGGCCAGGTGGTACAACAAGAGCCTTTGGCAACATAGTTTCATGTGGGCCTATGGCGTGGGGCTGGAACCAGATGATTTTAAGGTCCTTTCCAACCCGAACTAGTCTATGATTCTATGATTAGAAAATTAACTGGGTTTGTTTGAGTTTGTTTTTTTTCTCTTTAGTTGTAATATTCTATATTAAATAGAGTTGTATGATCCATGTGAAGACAGCAATAAGATTTGGGTTGTTCCACCACAAACTGTAAGATAAAATGGAAAAACATAATACTTCTTAAGGCTAATTAAATCAAAGATACAGCAAGGCAGCCACGGTTTAGATTAAGACACTTCACAAGAAATCAAATTAAAAATAGGATAAGGCTCCCTTTTGGTGTCTCATGACGTAAAATATTGCTAAAGCCCTATTCTTTATCCTTAGATTTCTTGTGCCATTTCTCAATTAATCTTCTCTTCACAGAAATAAACATTTTAATAAGCATATACAATAACACCAATCACTGATGGCAGTTACTCTAAGTAAAATAGCTACTTTTATTGCAGCAAATATAAAATGACAATTTTAATTATGTAAAGTCTCTAATGCCTTAATGATTTTAGCCCATTTACCATGTTTGTACATGAAAGCTGGCTCCATATTTTTACTGTTACAAGAAGATATTATTGGGCTTTAAATGTTTATTGTCATCTTAGCAAAGTGGCTTTTATTTTTTGTTTATGTTCTAAAAGCTTGGCAGAGTAGTGGCAATCCACACACTAATGGCTAATCTGGGTTTATGCCAGAAGAACAGTAATAGCTGCAAGCACAGAAAAAATAACTGAAGAGTAAATGCCAAATTAATCCCTGATGTAACTCTTTTGCCTTAGTGTAGTTACACTAGAGAATACATTTTTCACAATGTGCATCCTGTTATAATCCTTTATCTTCTAAGCGATCTTTCCTTCATCAGGACAGTTGAGCACACTGGGTTTATCCATTGCCTTTCTATCCAAAAGAATCCCAAATCATACTGCAATTTGTGGACTGTGTAACTTGCTGTTCAAAAGAGCTAAATGCATTCAATCTCCCATTGAGAAGCCTAAATGAATTACACCTTTACAAGTGAATTTAGCATGTTATAACTTCTTCTTGAATGCCATATAAGTCCCGCCAGAGTCAAAATGGGTATGTTTTAATGGTAACACTGTGGTGATTTTTTGGGTTTGTTCAATACTGAGTGTTACCATTTTGGCACTTGCTGTATTCCATCTTTTAACCTGTTAGTACGCTTATTTATTGCCACAAAACAGGAGAGTTGTTTTCTTGGAGAGACTATGTAAGGTTATTTATACTTGCTATGAGCTAAGTTTTGTTCTGTAGAGAACGGCAGTGTGCCATTGCACCTACTGCAGGGTTTTAAATTCATCATGCTCCAACCTTGGCGAAAGGAGGGAAAGGAAGGTTCAACCTCCATACAAGGAGGCTTTTGTAAAGTTTGGATCTATTGAAAAAGAAAGTTTCTATAGGCTGAGGCACCCACCTCAATAGCCTATCATTAATAATGATTTGATTTAACCAAGCAATGGGACAAAATGCCTCACTGATTTAAAATGGATAGCAGTAGAATGTACCTTGGAGGTTTTTTTTTCTCCTCCACCCACCTTGTATTCTGTCTGTAGTCAGAAGTGTAATTTCTCCATGACTTCTCTCACCATAGTCAGATGTATTGTTAGAATATAGTGTAAGAAACTCTTGGTGGTTCTCTGTCTTCATGGGCTTTCCCTTCTGGTAACAGTTAACCATAATAATTGAATAGCTCTGTTACGTTCTCTGATCACTGGTTGTGGACATGGTGATTTCCTGGCCAGGTGAAGTCTGTGAGATTTCTAGCAATCTCTTTTTTTTTTCCTCTGTCTTCCTAGTCTGCTTTTGATAAATTTTGTAAGTAGCACTGTCATTTCTAAACAAGGGAACCAGAGCCTGTAACAACTGCCCAAATGTAATGCTCACATTCACGGTTTCAGTTTCTGTCTGCTACTGATTACAGCAATCAAGCTTACACATTATCTCTCAGAAGCTTTATCCAGTCATAGCCTAGACTTAATTCATCAAAATCCTAGCTGCATTCTTGTCTGGGATTGCAATCATCCCTGTTTTGATTTGTTTTTTATTGCAGCATTGCTGCTGTTACTTAAGGAATATTTGTGATCTCCCTATCGTTCTTTGGAGATCATGATATCATGTGTATTTTGAGCTGCATGTTCTTTGTGGGTTGATGAGCATTTCAGCTGATCATTGCTGTTATATTCCCTGTGTAAGTAATAATTTGTACTGAATTCAAAGCATTCATAGCATGCAAAAGATTTTCTTTGGAGATACCTACATTACCAGATATCATTATTGAATGTACCAGACCCATCCAGTGCAAATGCCATAGTAAACTCAGATTTCCACAGTTGTTCTAATAATTCATTATGTCTTTACATGTACCTCTTGGGAAATGAGATCACACTTATTCTCTGGAAATCTGTATGTAACCCATCTTTTTCCAATGGCTGTGTTACACCATTATCCCTTGTTTAAACTGTTTTTCTTGCAGGTTGATTCAGCTTTTTCAAAATAGTGATTTACCTGCAAGACACTTGCTAAGATATGGTCAATATAGTAGTTGAATGAAACTCATTTCCAATTTTCCATAGACCTCTTGAAAATGTTCTGAATTATTTCCAGTTATATTCTCTGATTGTGGGTGGGTTTTTTTGTGCTTTTCCTGCTCCCTTGCAAGCAGTGATATTCTTGATTTCCTATATTTCAAGATTTTTCTTGCCTTTTACTGTTTAAACATACTCATATTTCAAATGCAGGGAGTTTACAGCTCTACAGTCCGGTTGATGTTTGTAGTCAAGATAGTCTACTAAGCCTGGCAGGCTAACTGTGTCCAATATGTTCTGCTTGCCACTTTTCTGTTAGCAAACAGGAGGATGGTGGGAATTGAAAATAACCCTTTGTTTGTATGCCTAATGCTCTGTGTATCTTACTAAATTGTTACATTGACCCATCTGGGCTGCTTCATCCAGCAATCAGTTGGTCATTGACCCAGTAAGTGCTCCACATGCCTCAGGCTTTTCAGTCTGAATGCTTTGTATGACTGTCTCTTGCTATCTCCTTTCATGAAGTATTTGCCTTCATTCTTAGTCCACTTTCCCTTGAATGCTTACTATAGTGGACTCTGTCATCGAGCATAATTAACAATTGATCCATAATTATTGCTTCCTTCTTATGGAGATAGAAGAAGGCATGAGAGAAGGAAGTTCTTTGAGAGCTCCCTTGATTCCTAGTTTTATCTCATTGGTTTAAAAGGGAGGGTAAAAAAAACCTTCATGGATTTAGGGTTTTTTTTTCTCACTAAAATGCAGAAGAATTTAGTTTTTCAATTTAGGAAGAGATGTAGGAGAAATGAGAATAGTCTCCTGTGAAATGGTTGTGTTCCAGCCAGAATTAAACTGAACCCACGCATTTCTAGCTTATGTCAAAAGCCGTAGACGCTTGATGAGATGCCCAAAACCTAAACTGGAGATAAGGTTGTTGAAATTAACTGGAGTGGCTCAGCACACAAACTAGTTGTACCACTGAAGTACACCCCAAGTGCTGTTGACTGTCAAATTTTTAATAAGATAGTTCCTGATGTCTTCCATTTTGCTGTAAAAAATAATAAATAAATATCTGTGGGCCTAACTAACGCAAGGAAGCATTGCTACTATGCTGAAAGAAAAATCTGAGCTAAGCTGAGAAGCAGAGTTGCATTTTCTTGTAATGATTTCTTCATTTGTGAGGAATTTGCCAGAATTTATTCCTGAATGTCTTGAACAAGATTTTGATTGGAGATCACATAGGGAATGAGGAGGTGGAAGAGCACTGTGTCTTCTCTGACAACTTGGTATGAATTCTTATGAAAGCGACAAGTCTTTTAGATAGCTTTATTGTTAAAGGTCTGCATAGTTTAACAGTGGAGGGAAAAAAAAAAGAAAATATGATAGGATTTTTCTTTTATCACTTTAATAAACTTCTCTGGGGTACATCAGTAACCCACTCCACAACTGCTTTCCCCCATCCCTTCAAACCATGTATTCCACACTGACTGGTGTAATGTATGAAGAATGGTACTACAAAGAGACTCAGAAATGCATAAAGATCCTATGCCTTCCCTGAATATTTAAAATAGTCAACAAAAACATGGTAATTTCAACACTATTTCATTTGATCTAATATTAAATTAGCTGCTCTTGGGATACCTTCTTTTTAATCAGTCAGAACACATTTGTATGCTCACATTTTTCTGTGGGGTTCAGTGACAGTTAACGAATTGAACATAACTGTTTCAAGTATAGATAAGAGACTTCCCCTTCCTTTTGCCTAGATCACTAAATCAGTTTGACCTTCTAATATTTTTGGGCATGAAAAGGATAAAATCTACTTTGCTGTTTAGAACCAGGGCCATCACTGCTGTCAGCTCTCTAATACAGGAATGAAAACTCCATTATTTCTCAAAAACCCACTGAGTCAGGCATATCAGAACCAGAACCAATTCCAGGTTTTAGTTTGGGAAAATGAGATGTAAAATTCTTGGGAAGAAGCAAAGATAAGGTGAACTTTCTTCTAAGAAGTCCATATGAGAAAAGGAGAGGAGTGAGCTTGTGGGAAGAGCAAAGTATCAATGATGCATATGTAATTGTGAGATTATTTTCTTTTGATTTAACAATAAATATGAAAAAGAACAGAGATCAGCAAGACCAGAACCCTTATGGTATTGGAGGTTGTTAGTCATGCTGCTGTGATCTTCTAATTTTTTTTTGGTGTGAGGTCTAAAAAAGAGAAAGCTATCGGTGTTTTAATAAAAATAAAAAATAAAATATTAAATAAAATACCCCAAAACCACCACCAAAAAAACCCCCAACCAAACACAAAAAAAACAACCAACCAAAAAAGCCAAACCCCAAAACCCCATCCGAATGAGAAAAGTCCAAACACACTCTGGAGGGGGAGTTGGTGGTGGGGGGAAGCCCCTTGAGTCCATTAATTGCATTGCACGCAATTCTAAAAGAAATAGCTTTGGATTAGCTAGCAACTGAAAATCCCATAGGAACGGGTTAGCTCGTGTACATGCTACCCAAGAGAAAAAAAATTGTCACATATTTTGCTTAAGGTGTGGGAGGAAAAAATCAAATCAAATAGCATTTTACAAGCACATGTAATAACTTGAATTTAAAACAAGATATGTATTATTCAAGTAATTCTAAGCATGGTATAGTAAATTTTTCATGAGGGTTAAGAAAAGAATGACAGAAATATCATTTAAACTGAGTGTTTTTGATGCTGAACTTGAAAGTGGGGGATTTAATGGAACTTTTTTTAATATGATGAGTCTTGGATAACATCATATTTGGCAAAGTGCTTTATTGGTTTTTGGATTAGAGTTTTTTCATACATTTTTCTCTTCGAACTAATAAAATTGATGTAGCTGTCAGTTTGGATTTGATCCTTATTTTGTTTTGCCTCAACAGTGTAATCTCAATCAGTCTAACTTATTTTTATGCTGCATTTACAGCGTATAAAAATGACAAATTACTCATGTCTCAGTGCTGGTATTTTATCAAAAGTTTGAATGCATATCGAGGCTCAGGACAACAGAGAAGGGTGAGGCTCAGAACAGCAACAGCTGTGTGACAACACAGGCTGGACAGATTCTTACATCGTTAAACCACTGCTCAATAGTGCCTTGTGTTAACAGCCCCATATAAATCAGCTTTGCATTGGCAAAGTGCAACCTCATTTGTTCTGAGCAAAGGCAGCAGAATCCTTGAGGAAGAGGGATAATAGGGAATTGGTGAGGTCTTTGTTTTAACTTTCACCTTGCTCCTGATTTGAGTGTTACTTCTAATGCAATCTTTGCATCTTCTTTTGATGTTAGTTTCCTTCCTGACTTGTGCAAAAGGAGTGATGGTGGTCTTGAGATTCATCAGAAAGGACCTCAGCTATACTGAGTAAACTAAGAGCGAGAAAACTGAGGACTTTCTATTGTATTGGGTTTATATAGATTTTAAACTTTTAAGAGCAGGGACTGTTTTTTCCACCATGTTTTCATGCAACACATGTCTCAAGTGAGACATCTAGGTGGCACTGTAGAATGTAGAAATGTAAGAAGAATTAAACTCTTGATAGCTTGAGAAATGAGAGTTTGCTTTCATAGGAATTTCTGTGCTGCTTGTTTTTTCTTAAAACAGGCTTTACCTCAACTTTTTTATTCAACAGTCTTTTATTCCTAACATGTAAGATGATGTTGAGAAAACAGAAATCCCTTGAGCATCCTTTATTGACCAGGCAAAATGTTTCAGGGGAAGAAGTTGCAGAGAAGCATTTTTCAATTAGTTTCTTAGTCTCTAACTTGTGATGAGTCACGAGCAGGCAGGAAAGTTAGCAGTGAATTTATCCTCCAAGGTTCCATCTCGTGGCATTTGAGATGATTAGAGAATTAGGAGGAGGGATTAATGTAAAATATCAGGCACAGGAGCTTCTTGTGCCAAAGTTGGAGGATCAAATATCAACCTTTGGAAATGAATTGCAAGTGCTGAATCAGAATTATAATGCTCTAAATGAGAGCGCTGAAAGGGCTATGCATTTATCTGTCACATTGGTAAAGGATAGCCTGGGACATCACAGGAAAATGGAAGTTATACAAATCAAATTAAAATGAAGAACTGGATATAACTAAAGACATGCCGTAGGAGTTGCTTGATCTCTGTGTTTCAGCTGCAGTTGATGAAGCACAGAGTTTTACTGTGTTCCTCAAAACATTTTTTCCATTGTTAAAATAAATATATTTGATGGTGAAGTTTTTAGTGCAACTCATCTTATTTCTTCAGAAGGCAATAAAGAAGCACTGATGTAAATGAAAAGTACATGACAAGAAAATCACTGTTATTGCATAAGAAAGAAATATATTTTATCCTGATATAAACTCATTTGGGGGAGTACAGTCTGCATCTTAAAACAGTTTCTTGCCAGTATAGGCTTCTTGTATTTTGATTGTTAAATTGTCAAACTTTCACTTTCAACATCTTCCTAACGTAAATCTGTGAGTATCTAAAAACAAATTATAAAGCTCTTTGTTAGAGGAATATGGTTAGAGCCTTCTCTCAAACATATCCGTTGCCGGTGAAGTTTTCTATAGTGTTATATTTTCTTAGAGACTCTGCAAATGTGTTTTCAATTTCTGATTTTTCAATTTCTGATTTTTTTCCAAAATGTGTGAAACCCAAGCAGAACCAGATACGGCTGATGAATGTGTGTAATGTCGCAGCTCCATTGATAAAGATGGTATCCAAGCATACATATATCCCTTTTCGTATAGAGATCAGAATATGACTGGACATGGAAGAAGTTAGTGCAATGTTTGTGTAATGTTTTTTTTAAAACTAGAAGTTCTTTAACCTAAACTTTCATCCTCACATGAGGTGTTTTTGACATAGTCTATTTCACTTCATGAGCATGCAGACTTGCCCAAGTGATTCAGGGGAGTGGAAAAAAAAAAAGCCTAAAAGCACCACTGCCAGATTTCTCAGAAGAAAGTGAACAGGAACTGAAAACATTATAGATGATAAATGGCAAAGAACATGTCAGTGATAGGAAGAAGTTCTAGAGATAAATTCTCTGGGTGTGTGGAACGGATGAGCAGTAAATGCATGTAAGGTAAGGATACTACTAAGATGTGTACAGAATAAAGAATATGGACATTTCATTTCAGCTTTTACATTATAAATAGTCAATGGCAATAAAGAATATGTGGTGTAGTATTTGGGCTCATCTCTTGAAAAATCTTCACTTCTTACTAGTAAAGAATCTCCAATGTTTCTTTACCATGGGAGAGTGGTACAGTATCCAGTACCATTTGGTTTGTGTTTGATCCCTTACAAGTTACTGATGAACTGTGATTGAATTTTCTAGGCAAGTCCTCAAAGTCTTCCCTTCCTCTTTTCTCTCCCCAGCCTCCCATATGTATGTTCTAATATTAACCTTCTACACTATCAACAATCTCTAGGAATAAACAAATGGAGGAATTGAAGTACAGAAAAAGTGACTTAAGTTCACAGACTAGATCCCTGATCTCTTGAGGCTCTGTCTGGTGTCCATGGTGGATGACAACTTTTAGGTGGTCTTTAGAATTTCACAAGTTGAGCTTATGTAATTTGCCTTTCTCTGAAGGTAACATAGCACTTTGTTGCCAGGAGTTTGTTTAGCCTAAATAAAATGATTCACTAGTCTTAGTCCTTTTCATATGGTTTGTTGAGGTTTACTTGTGTTAGAAGTATGTTGGAAATGGCATCTCAGTAAAGAGATGACAAAGACTAAAAGGGTAGTAAAGACAACTACTGTCTTTTAAAAAAGAGATTCTCCTCAGCGCTGGAATGAGTTTATTGTCAATATTAAGAATATATTGATATATGGCCAATAATATGGGCATATTATCCATACCAAGCCTTTTCAGTGAGTTGAAAGCACTTCAAGCTCTTGGCCTGCCAACCTGGCTTATTTTTCATAAAGTACTCTTAAGTAAGAAAAATTTCAAACAATTTTTATACCAACTTTTCATTATTTAGCATGAAAATTAATTTACTTCCAAGAATCTTCTTGCTTTCTTCCTAAAATATACTTTCTTTTTTTTTTCTTCTGAGGCCGAGGCCAGTTTATAATTTCTCTAGCTGTGAAAACCCTGAAATCTGTAGCTGTATTGAAACTAACAAAGAAAATGAAAATCACTGATATTTCTTATTTTTGAGAAAGTTGCTATCTCTAGATAATGAATTAGGCACAACTAATTAGCTAGACACCACAACTGTGAAGATTCCTGTTAACTGAACTTCAAAGCTTTCATGCTGACTGTTTGCAGGAGAGTGTTCATGCTACGATCATCACTGTGCTTGTCTGTTGCTTTTAATAGTGTCAGCAGTAACATGAGATATGTGCTGATTTCTTTAATAGAAGCTGGAGGTACGAGAATCCTAGTGATAGTAATAGGCTTTCAAAACCTGCCTGAAGCATATACATATCTTAACTGACACATAGATATGGTTGAATTTCATAAAAATTTCCAGTTATGAAAGCTGTGTCTAAAGGTGTATTTTGAGCCAGCCAACAGGACAGACTTTTTAGTTTATCATGGCTTTAGTTTATCCTGGTAATAGGGACTTTTTCTTCAGAGAATATTTAATAAGGTACTAATGTAAGAAGAATCTATGTTCTGTGTTTTAGTGTGGGCCTGTATTTCTCTCACAAAAGTGGTTTTGTAGATTATTCCTGTGCGCACAAAGGTATCTTAATTTCCACTCTAAAGGTGTGGAAGTCCTTGTAGTCATTCATGTGGTGGCATTTGTTTCCCCAGAGTGCATGCATAACTAATGCTCCAGGTGGGAGACAGAGACTAGACTTAGGAGTCAGCTAGCAACAAACAGGAGGATAAGGCCTAACAGAGACAGAAAGGGCAAAGACCTATGCTAGCTTACATCCAATCAGGATTTCAGTTACCTTAGGCGAAGAATTGAGAAGCTCTGGCAGTATGCTTCCTAGGAGCTTGGTGGTTCAGCCAGAGGTAAAAACCAAGTCAGAGTCCCTTGCAGATAGTTGTTTTTATTTTCCAGTGAGCCCATTATTTCATGCTTATAAATTGGATATAGCATTATTTCCAAGTTGAAAACTTCTTCTTTGCTCAATTGATCAGTTTCTTTAGGTTCTTCTGTACTCTGAATTTTCCTTAGAGGTATTTGCAGTGTTTTCCAAAGCAGTGTTGGTTGCAAGTTTAATTAACTTCCTGATTATTTTCTTTTCTGACATTTGATTTGAATTTTAATACATTTAGCATTAATAATAGTCTCTGCTGTAAGGAATTTACAGTAGGATATGTAGAATATGTGAATGAGAATGTCTTGTTTACAATTATAAATTTGCCTCTTGCAGCTATTGTGAAAGCACTCTCTTGAAGAATGGGACTTGAATAAAAGGCAATTAATAGCTTGGCTTTAACACAGCTTCTTCCTTATGCTAGTCAACACCTTCAGAAAAATAGTATTGATAAAGACAGTAACTGCTCAGTGTTCTCACAAAATTTCTGAAACATAAATATCTTTTCCTCCTTTACTTTTTTCATATACCCTTTATTTTTTTTGTACTTAAATCGGTGCTCTGATGAATGGATGTACACAGAGCACTGATCCTTATCTTTTTAGCCTCCTGGATCTGATTTTATCTCACTTAGACAGAATTTGGCTGCAACTCAACACTTGCTGTTGTCAGATGTGTTACTGGGCATACTAAGAGCTACTTTGCTATTGTAGTGAATTGCTGGATTGGGGACCAGCTCATCCCTTTTCAGCAGAGATCTGAGTAATGTGCATACTTTTAGGAAAGTGTCCAAGTTGTTTGCCTTAGTGTTTGCTGCAGGGATGGTGTGCCCTGATAATGCTTTACTGAACTTGTGCCCTCTTTGTTTATTAAGCACTGATGATTCCTTCTACCATAGCAAGCAATTCTGGGGGATCAGTTTCATTCTACAGTGCTGAGCTTTGGCCAGTTTGCTTCCCATTACAACTCTCATAAGAATTAAGTTTTACAAACCCTTAAAACACTATTAATAAGAGGACAACTGGTTCCAAATGGGTTCTTTTTTTCCAGGGTTTTTAAAAACTATGTCAGATCTAACCTACATGCACTTTAAATACATGTAGACACACTTATTGTTAGAGATCAGTGAGACTTCCATGCACAAAACAATTGCTCTAACATAATAGCTTTCAGTTTACAGATTATGTCTTGGTTTGTAGTTTTCATGCTTATGCAAACTTGGAAAGTAGTAATTTTGAATTTACTTGCATGTGAATATGGATATACAAGCAGAAACTTACTTAGGTGAACCTGGCAGAAAAGGGAGTACCTTGTGTGGTGCTCAGCTGCACACATGGCACTTGTTTCTACTGATAATCACTGAGAGCAGTTTACAGTAGATTGGATTAACACAGTTTATACTGAGATGATACTCCTTTAATATGATGTGGAGATCATAGGCTATAAAGTTGTGGTAGTTATTAAGGAGTTACGAACAATCTTGTTTGCTTGAGTTTAAAATCTGTAACCCTTGGCATTTAAGGCCCCCTCCATTGCTCTAGGTTAATTGAAGTTTTTAGCAATGATCGTTTTTCATACTCAGCAGTTCCCTTTGTCCATTGCTTTGATGGTTCACTGGTATGGTATAACTAGAAAACTGTAATATTTTTGAAGCTTACATTGGAAGAAGTTTTAGATCAGAGGCAACATGTGAGTCAGCTGCACTTCAGCAGCACAAGCAGAAATGAGTATGAGTGGGTGCTGCATGCCTGTTTTCTTTGTGGGAAAACTTGGTTACTGAATCATTCCTGCCAGGCAATTTGAGCAGCTCTGGTTGCACAGTTGGACTCTCTTCTTGGACTTTGAGTAGCGAAGCTTACTTTGTGCCCGGCTGTCAGAATATTTTACGGATCATGCTTGTAATTTTTCACTTGCCTGAGTTTTCTCCTGTTTAACCCTCAGTTCAGTGATCAGGGCTGCAAGCCTTTTCTCGTTTCCTTTTCAGAAAATGCTTGCTTCATCTGAAAATCTTCAAAAGTATTCTTCTGTACTAAGCTGAAATGCTCTTGTTTTCTTGTTTGCTTTTTAAAGTCTCCTAGAATAAAAGACTGTATTGCTGGTTCCCACTATGTCTCAGCATGATCATCCCCTGGTGTGCTTTCTCTGGTTTTGACTAGGAAATGCATTATAGAGCTTAGAAACTTTTCTGGTGGAAAAAAGTAATTTAGCAAGTTACATATTCTCACAAAAGGTTTTGGTTTTAAAAGAGTAGGAACAGCAATTGGGTTGAAAAATTCATATCTCATTCAGAGATGCTCACCTGGAGAATGGTGGGAGTGAAACAGGCTTTATCCCGCTTATTAAGCTGCTTTCACATAGGAAGATATCAGTTTTAGCTGTACTAATGCATAACAGATGTCACTGAAACAGGGAGTGTCACCCATGTTGTGTGCTACTCTGGGAAGAAAGTTTCCAGGAGGCAGGGCCTCTTCTTGCTGCCTATGAAGGATGGGGCAAGGCAATGTTTGAAATGATGAGGCCCTTAGTGGCATGGTTTAGTGGTGGACTTGGCAGTCCTGGGTTAAAGGTTGGACTTAATGATCTTAAAGGTCTTTTCCAACCTAGCTGATTCTATGATTCTATTATTAGCTATTCTCCTGTCCCTTAAATCCACCCATTATATACAAAATAAAATGTGATAAAGCTACATTAGTACAGTACATCAATTGGTATAGCACTGCTTAGATCAAAATCCCAAACTGCAAGCGTCATGGTCCTACCCCTTTTTCAGCAAGATGGCTGTTCATCAGGGAAATGTTATTCCCATGAATAACATTTAACAGCATCATGTTCACATGCATACCATCAATTCTTGAAGTGCTTCATTAGTGGTCTGAGTCTGGTTTGCTTTCCATTCTTCACAGCAAAATTGCTAAGGGCCTGCTTTGCCAAAGCAGCTTAGTTTGCTGAACTTCCTTCTTTTTTGTTGTTATTGTGAAATGCTGAAATTCAAATTAAATGGTATTGTAACAATAGAGTCAAATCCATTCTCAAAAGTGTTGCAGTCATGGCTGTAAGGTTTTTACATACTGGCCAAGTATTTTAATGTTGAAATGGGACCCAGTTTTGCAAACCTGCTAGTGGAGTTGGAAGCTGTTTCCTGATTGCTAATTGGCTTTTGAGGGGCTAAACAAGCATAGCTGGGGCAGCATTACTAAGCCCTCAAAATCAGTTTGAGTTTAAGTTATCAGGGCTGTTTATCTACATGCTTCAAAGTGTTTTTAACTTTTTTGCCCATGAGAAACTTGTAATACTTAACGTGTGGATGAGGATGTTTACCCAGAGTTGGCAGTATAAAAGGCAAAATACTGAATTGCACTGACTTCTTGGCTTCTTGTTTCTTCTTGATGTATTTTCTTTTCCTTACAATTGTTTTCTAGCTTTTGTGGATATGCTGTCATCTTTCAGTCAGCTACTGTTAGTTAGAAACAAGTATTCACTATAGTTGTCCTTTTAAATCAAGGTGAAAAAAAGCAAGCAAAGTATAACAGGAGAAGGATGCAGGAAGCAGCCAGCGAGGTAAAGTAGAAGGTTGGCAAAAATGTTGGAGCAAAAAAGACAGAAGAGAAAAATCTAGCTTGCCCAGAGAAAGACTAAAGACATTAAAAGGCAGCTTGTAATAGTGTTATCCAGAACCTGTGGTACTTAACAGGATTGGGAAGGTGTTAGCTTAATATTTTTAATTTTTTTCCTTAATTTCCTGAGAATTTGGTCAGCTAAATATAGGCCTCAGTTCACTTCCTGGTTGGAATTAAATGTATTCCCAGAGGTGAAGTGGCATCTTTTCTTATTCTCTTTCTCTGCTTCAGCTCCTTTTCTTTCCTTATTCCTTTTTGTATCCCTTTTTCATAAATTATCAGTTTGCTCTCTACAACTGTTTTCTGTTTCTGTGACGTCTCTCTGCTCCACTTAAATATTTTTTTTGCCTCCACTGCACTTCTGCTTTAGCTAATGCCTTCCTTCCTCTGCTTATTTCTTTTTCCGTCCTCTGCTGCCCTCTCTGATGACTTTATCTCTTTTGCTCCACTCCTTATTTGCTGTTCTTTCCTTTGCCCCTGATTTTTTGATCCATTGCTATACAGCTTTGCCTGCTTTATGGCCCTTTTTCTTTCTTAATTTCCTTTCTTCCTTACATCTGGTGGTATTAAGACAACCTATATCTTAATGGGTTTTCATACCACTGGGATCAAGGTAAAATATTCAGACCAATGAAGTTATATGTGAGTTAGAATTAAAGGCAGACTTCTGCATTTTTCCTCTTTTTCCTCTCCAAGGATAATACAGTTTCAAAAACCTCTTGTATGTCAAAACTGTTTTTCTAGTTGTCAAAACGAGTTTTAGTAGTTGATAATTCCTGACCAAATGTGCTTCCAATGAATTTGTGATCGATCTCAAGCTACATCAGGTTGTTGGGGTTTTTTATGTGTTACATTAGCATCCTAAAATCTACAGTGGAGTTCAAGAGCACCATTATCTGTGACGCCTGTAAAACACATCCCTGAAACAGAGACAAGCACAGTAAGACGTATCTCCTTAGATACAAGATCAAGTATATAAGGTAGGTCTAAAGACACGTTTTTAGAGATTTTTAGAGCCAAATGTTTATTAAAAATCTTTCCCTGGTGAGGTGAGCCATCAGAGAGTCCAGAGATGGAAATGGATTTACAACAAATCTTGTAGGAGCCCTGTCCATGGCAGAGCAAAGAAAGACTGAGAGTTTTAGTCACCAGCTCCAGTGGCTTTTTGTCTGTTGACTGTGGAAGGTCTTAGTGGTGAGGCTGCCCCATTACATTGTACGAAACTGTTGTTTTGGGTTGTTTTTTTTTTCTGCTGTGGTGCTGTGCCTTTACTGAGGAAAACATGTATTTATTATGTCAAGAATTAGGACTATTTTGTGTTGCTGAAGTGCTTTCGACCTCGAAAGGAATACAAAAATCTGTAGTTTGGTCAGAAGGCTCATTTTTTCCCTCCATAAGAGATTTGAGTAGAGAACGTAGCTTTAGGGATAACCCCTTCAAAGACTTAATATCCTTAAAATAGCAACTTTTAGAAATAGTCTTGATTTCTTTCAGTCTTGCAGTGAAATATCCATAATACCACAATCTTATGTAGTGCATTCCTTCCATACCTTTTAAAGAATTTTACAAGCAAAGTCGGTATCCTTGTTCACATTTTACTACAAAACTCAACCTTATACAATAAATGTTTAAATCTTGTAAAACGTTTTTCTGCTTTTCCCCAAAGCAGTGGTGTGAAATCCTGGCATACCTGAAGTTGGTGGCAGAAAGCCCCATTAACCTCCAGTGGAGCTAGAATTCCACCCTCAGTGCCTGTCATCTATTTTACTTTCTCAGTTCTTAATACTCTGGAAAATTGAATTCACTGAAGCAACATCCCCTTCAGGCCAGGCTTCAGGGAATTCTAGCTGCAATTCAGCCTTTAGAGATGTGGATGGATCATAAGCTTTTGCTTCTGACAAATGGAGGAACAAGGGCGACCTGTAAAACCCAGTATTCTCCCTGCAAACTTTCTAAAAAATATTATTCAGAAAAAAAGCAAACCGAAGAGTGTTTTTATAAGGGATCCTTGTTTTGAGCATGCCAGTTCTCTTTCAACAAGCTGCGTCTCGCTGAAAGAGGGTATCTCTTGACTCATCCAAATGTTTCAGTGGTGCAACAAAAGGGTTCCACAATATGGGACTGATAAAGATTAGTAACTGAACTTCAGCAGTTCGTTTGAGCTTATAGTTTCAGATATGAGGTAAAGAGCAACTAAAAGAAATCAAAAATGCTTGAACCACAAAAATGCAATGCAGTGTTTTCTTCATTCTCTGGTACCTCCGTAGGTTGTCAGTAGCAGGATGGCTTAAGCTTCTGTCTCGTAAGTTAAAAGGGGCACCATCCGTAACTCCATGTTTCTTCCTTTGGTATAAATATCTACTTTAAATGTGTATCCAGTGGTTGGCTGTAGTCTACTCTGATTGAAAAAGCAAAGTGATGCTTTCTGCAATGAAAGCACAAGCTTTATGATTAACCGAGCGCATCTTAACTTTTTACATGATCTTTCAGACGCTGAAGTTGAGTCAACTGGGATAGTCAGGCGCTCAGAATTTCTTAACACTTTCCTGTCGTAAATTCAAGTCTCATGGCCCTTCCATGATTGTCTCTGCTTAAAGCTGCTTTTGGGTACAAAAGCAGTGACCATAATTGCTCTTAAACCAATTTGGAACTCAGTAGGCATGGGTTTATTTTGCAGTCATAATTGTTTCTACTGTGTTAATAGCCCCGTGGGTGCTGCACTTACGTGCAGAAATTTGGGATGCCACACATCAGCATGTGGCTCCAGGGCCCACAAAATTATCTCATGGCCATCCTAAATGCTGTAAAGTAGTTACTAAATTTCAAACTTCACTCTTACTATTTTCTCAGCCGCCTTAATCTATCTAATCTATCTTAATCAAATCTTGCTAAATAGTTATTTTATGTTTTATAGCTGCCCAGAGACTTGTTTCTGACGGGCTTATTTTCATAAAAATCACCCACCAGTTTAAAGCAGAATCCCAGCCTAACCCAGAGAAGTCCAATATGAGCACAGAAGTTGGCTGGCTATGTAACAGTACAGCAAAGCCAATTCAGGTTTACTTACCCAGGCTTACATCTGCTTTCCCGATTTCCTTTAACAGTGTGCTTGAACCAAAGTCACACAGGTGCATTCTCAGAATTGTCAGAACCTGGGTGGATAACTGAGCTTCCATGTCTGTTCAAGTCACTCAACTAATAACAAGAAAGGTGGGTTCTTTTGGTTTTTAGGACTGACGATTTAACTCTTTGATTATAGCTTGTAGATTTGTGATCACTTAATCCTGACCCCTCTCTGTTTACTAAAATACATGTGGATCGCCTACTGCTTTGATTAGGACTCACTAAAAAGGCTTTGTTTTACTGTAGTCCTTTCTGTTTGGCCTCACAGCAAGTTCTGTGCAGCAGTTTCCTGAAGCCTGTATGGAGGGTCCCTCTCCCACCTCAAAATACTTTGCATGTAATTGCCAGTCACATTCAAAGCAGAAAGAAATATATTAATCAAAAAAGTGAATTTGGTCAAAGTACTCCTCCCACTTGGTCCAATCATGTGCAGACTTCGAACACTGTAAGGACAGCAAGACTTTTTCATATTCAGTGATTGAGTTTAAGAGATAATGAGCGTTTGTTAGTGAGGGAAACTACGTAAGAAAAAGAAGGTGATATGGGGGGGAGGGGCGCAGCATGTAGAGGAGCACTTCTGTGCTTCTGTCTTAGTTTAAAATCGTAAAGGTATCACTTCTCATCTGATGGGTTCAAAGGGTTAATAGGGATTTTCATTGCATTGAGCACAGTACTTATAATAGTCTTGGTTTAAACTTTAAAGGACAGGTGAAAAGAGAACGAGGGAGCTGAATACTTGCCGTATATGTTGGAGAAATTGTTCATTCATGTGAAATGCTGACCTCTGTCATCCTGCCAAGCTGACTGGGCCCTAGGGTGAGCGGTTGCTTGAGTGCTAGTTGCAAAAGTTAAAGCTGCCTAGGGAGTACTTTGAAAGGACAGTGTCAAGGTTGGTATACCCAAAATCTGACCTATCATTTTTTTTCCTCCCTCTTACATCTATTTGAAAAGTTCGTGTCCTTTGTTTTTATGTTTTTTAAAAAAATCTTTTAATCTAAACCAAAATGCTTCAATTGCTATTGAAGGCCAGTGATTAGGAGGAGAACTTGTGAGAGGTTCGGTGTAGCGGTATAAATGTTAAGAAGAAGGAAAAATCCTGAAATAAAACACAAGTATCTGGATTACCTTTGAATTAGGTGATAGTAACAGAGGATTCAGGTTGAAATGGTAAAAAGATCAATGAAAAGGAGCAAGGATAATCTTTAGTAATGAAAATACGAGTGCAGATCCAAACTGAAGTTCACAATAAGTTAATTCAAAACCTCCATTTATTTTTATTGTAATAGTTTTTATTCTAGTTGTATGTGCTAATTCTTTCTCAGTAATATCAGTTTGTTACCTATAAATTGTCATAACTGAAATATACCCTTCCGTCTTATTTTCTTTGCCTGATGGCTTAAATAAAAAAACCACATCACATCAGTTTCATTTTTTCTATACGGTGTGGTGTCCCAAGACTCTCCTCACTGTCATAACCTTGCTATGCTACTTGCTATAAAAGTCTCACACAAGTATTGCACTTACTCAAATAATTCCTAGACTAATTGGAAAATAGATGGAACAGCTATATGTGCAAGTCATAAAATGAAAAAAACGAGGCAATACTAAAATCAAAGTAAGGAAAATACTTTTGTATGTAATTGTAATGTTCACAAGAAGATGCAGGGGTGTATGGAAAAAAAAAAAAATCCCAAAACCTGGACTCTTGAGGATTGCAGTTCACCTGCTGTTTACCCTACAAAATTACAGAGAACTCAGGTAAAATGATCTTGTAATATACTTGCATGATCACAAGGGGGCGACGGGGTTAGGTTTACAAATTCACTTTCAAGTTAAGCTTTTCAAACTTTCATGAGTTTATTCTGTTTTTAAAAGTTGTCCTGTGAACTGAGAGAATCACTTCTAGTTTCCTTCTCAGTTCTGAAAAAAACCACACAGCTACTAAGGAAACCCTGGAATGTCACAATCTCTTTCCTAGCTCCAAAATAGTATCCTTCCCTCTCTTTATGTTGGACAGGCTCCATCCCTTCCCACCTGAACTGTCACAAACCATGCTGTGCCTTGGGAATATCATTTTTGCAAAACCTTTGGAGGATATGTCATATTCTAGTACTTGCTAACAAAGATGATGACTGAAAAATACACAGCCAAACACCCACATCACCTTTTTGCAAGACAAACCTCTACAATAATTTCTACTTTCTCTTTCTCTTTGTAGCTAAGATTTTACATGTTTTCTGAAGCAGACTAAAAACCCAGGCAGCAGTAAAGAAGCTGTCTTGGTTAAAAGATACTCTGCCTCCTGCCAACAAGGCTATTTAGTGTTTATCTCTATTACAGCCATCTGTAGCTAATTGTATAGTTATGGTAATAGTGCCCTCCAGAGGAATATTGAAGGAATTATAATACTCGGAGCTAATAAAAAAGATGTTTTAAAAATGAGTGCAATAAAAAAATGGAATATTATTAAAATGATAAAATACTTGAACCTCAGGGGAAAAAAATCTCAATATCAAAGCTCTTTCTATTTTGCATGTGCATTTACATCTAAGAGAACCATATCCTAGTTACAATAGGCTTCTTCATAGCCTGATAGCAAACATAAGTTTGCATAACTTCATTTGAATCAAGGATATAAAAGTAGATCAACCAAGCGAAGAATGAGGTAATTATTCCTAGTCTGCAGCAGACATTAACAGTGTATTGGGTGGGCTCCAGATTCATTATAGGATGTCTGGAATTTTTCTGGACCTGCTGCTGTAGTGTAGGCATGACATGGTTAGTTAAGGCAGTCAGAAGTAAGTGCAGATGTTCAAGGAGTTCTGTGGGTAAGGTTTATTTTAATATAAACCATGTTTGTATTCTCAAATTCCAATATAGAGGCTTTTTTCATGGCCATTGATTGTAACATGCTGCGACTCTAGGCCTCAAAGGAGCGGAATGTTACTGCGGTTCAATGTGATATCTTATTTTAGACCATATCCTGGAGGCCTGCAGTACAGCCTTCTGAGATGACACCTCAGCACCTGAATGTCAGGTGTATTTAAATTTTCTTGGTTTTCTTTTTTTAGGCTCTCAACCTATAGGATCAAGTTGCTCTGTCTTTCTGAAACCCCTGTCCCCTCCTTCTCCAAAAAAATCCCCAACCAGCCTTTAATTAAAACCAAAATGACAGTGAGATCTGTATTCATTTGCTTTTAGGCATACCTGAGGCTCATGTTTGACCTGAATGCTGCAGGTTTGCAGTCAGGTGTCCAGGCTTAGAGCTTTCATCAGGACAGTTCCCATGCTAATGCTGCCAGAAGTGGAAGGAGCAGTCTGGTGTTCCTGTGCTTGGGATCAGATGGATCTTGTAAGTTCAGCACTTCCTTGGGAAAGAAGGGAGATGGTTGTGCTGCTTGTGATGTCTCTCTTTGTAACCACCATCAGTCTGAAACTTCTAAGCTGAGGTTTCTTATTTTGCATGAACCTCAAAGGAGAGCAAAGTAAGCAAGGCATAGGCTGGTAGGGAAGGGTAACAAGACATCACTGCTGAATGTAGGGAATGTACCTAACCCCAAATCTTCCTGGTTTGTTTGGTTGGTTGGTTTTTTTTGTTTGTTTTTTTTTTCACTTTCCCCAGCAACTGTGGTAAAAAGTGTGTCTCTCCCTATGTGCATTCATGTCATCAGTTCATGGTGGTTTTGGCCATCTTGTAGGCCGTGGTAATGGATGGCACTACATGGGTTTTTTTTTTTATAGGAGTTACCCTTCAACCCCCACCCAAAAGTACTAGGAAATTACTGTCTATGTAGAGACTGTCGAACTTCTTGAATGAGGGGTTTTCGTGGGTTGGTGGATGGGTGGGGATGAGTAGAGGACTCTGTTGTTTCTCTCTCTTGTTTTCCTAACCCGGTGCTTGCTAGATGATTTGAACTCATTGTGAGCTGGGAACCTGCCCCTGGAAAATGGCAGCTACCTGTAGAGGTTATTGTGCATGGATACAAACTCCTTCTCCTTCATCTTGCCCTGAAGTATCCCTATTTCAGTACAATTTTCTCTTGCCCTCCACACCTCGTCCTTGCAGTTCCTCCCGGGCTGTACGTGTGCAGCAGCTCCCCTCTGATGTGAAGCCATGTGCTGCTGAGTCCCTCCTTGGAATCAATTTGTTCCTGCATGTGAGAGGAAGACAGAGCAAGTGGAAAGGCCAGAGGATCAGAAAAAATAAGGGTTGTCTGGGCTGCCTACAATAATGTAAGGCAAAACAGAAATCAAAGTCATAGCTACTGCAATGGGATGAGTAGAGTGTACTTTTATGACTGCAGAAGTGCTGCAGTGTGAGTATTTAGCTCAGCCCCAGTGGATGCACCTCACCCTTTTAATCTACAGATCCAGTGAACAGAGTCTTCCCTGTTGGTCCCCTGGTTCATAAATACAAAAACATCATTAGCAAAACTAGAAGGTTATTGCAGGACCTGAAGCAGCAGAGAGCGGTTGCTATTGCAAGAATAGTCTGTGTTGGTACCATTGATGGGGCAGGTACTTTGGGGTGATAGATGAAGCTGGATTCTCAGTGCTGCAAATATCTCTTTGCCAGCCATTCATTCACGGGCAAGTCTAGTTGTGGTGGAGGGCTGCTGTGAACTTAATTTCCACGTAGCAGTTTGCAGAAATATGTTTTATTGCAGGTAAGCAGTCCCTTTGAATTATTTATGTGAAAACTTAAGTAAATTATTGTTGGCTTTCATGCTGCAGGTAAAGTTTTAATGAAAACAGTATTGAATGCTTTCCTGGCATGTATATGCAACCTAAGTATGCAGCCAAATTAGCTATGTAAGCAGATGCTTCATATCCTGAATTGCGTATAAGGAGTACTGTACCCTTGGTTTAAAAAATATGTATACATCAATGAACTATATTTTTTTTCATAAAACTCTTTTTTTTTTTTTTTTAATAAAAAAGCGTTTCAGTTGTTCTGTGAGCAGTTATGACACTAAAATTCAAGTCTGAAGAAAGATGTAAGAAGCTACCCATGTGCAGGAAGTCAGGAAAAATTCAGGCATTGCATTATTTGAGATCTAGCACTACAATATGTACACTTGAAAATGTAAGCAGAACATTCTTGTGGAAGGGCAAATGGAGGCAAGGTTAACTCTGTGTAAGCGAGCTACTGTTTTTGCTTTAGATGCCTGCATTTTAATGCTTAAGCAGTTATTAATTTGTTTTCTTTGATAAAGGCAGTAGAGCTGATTCAGATGTTTTATAATTTTACTGATTTCACTGAAGGTACCTGTGGAGGAAAGAAAGGACTCGGTTCTACTAGGTCATCTGAATACTAAACAACCACTGAGCTGACATGTCGTGTGAACTAAAGGGCCACTCACAGCAGAACCCAACAAGGGGTGCAATGGGTCTTTATTACTATTTCCACTGCCCTCTTATATAGGTCACATAAGAGTTGAATTTAAAATCATATTTAAGTTGGGTTCTCTTCAAGGCAATCATAGTATTAACAGCTCAGCTCCCTGAGGCAGCATGGCCAGGCTAATATAGTGAAATCACCCTGGCTCTGGCACCCCAGCTGAGTTCTGCTGGAGTGGTTGAGCTATGTGCTTTGGGGTGTCCTCTGCTCTGTTTTCGCTCTAGCAATCCTGTAGAGCCCCATGCACTATGAGCTGCAGTGAAAAGAGGGTCTTGGGAATGGTGATTACCATGACTAAATTTTCCACGGGAAAAAGCCTGCTGTAGTTGGCTAGGCAGTTTGTCTTAACAGTGTGCTAGTATCACAAGGCTGTGTTTTTATATTTGTACAGTGTATGATATGAACAATTTCTGAAAAGTCAACAAACCCTATTGAGTACACTGAAATGACAAAGCTAAATTTCACAGAAAGCCATTGAGCAGACACACTGGACTGGGGAGACAAAAAGAGTAGCATAAGAAAACAGTGGAGAAAATCACAGAAGGTAAGAGAAATGGAATAAACCAGTGCAAATTGAAACATGCAAAGCCTTGTGAACAAAAGGTTTGCCTTGAAGTACTCTTCAGCTTTGGGATGTTTGTCTCAGCTGAAACTTGTGGCTTGACTTCGTTTCTGAGGTTTTTAAGCTCTTTTCTTGGGTCACTTAATGTTTATTAAGCATTTATATGTATGTATGCACATATTAGGCTTTTATAAAGAGCTCTTTATAAACATATATATATGCATGTATGCACATACATGTATGTTTAGGTACATATATTTATATGTAAGCCTACATATATCAGAGTGTATGTGTATATATACAAATAAAAATCTGCCTGCTTGTCTTATTTTAATTCTATATTTTAAGGTAGTTGTGATAGTTGCTTCATTTCAACACTTAATTTTCTCAGCAATTTGATTTTTTTTAAAGCTGGATTAATTGTTTCTTCCAGAAACAACTGCTAAATTGTGCTGCTCTTTTCAGAGGATCAAAGTACAAAAGATGTTCAAATAAAAGGAGAGATTAAAATCCATAGTCTGCATTTAGTCATGGCTAGCTTTGCAGTTGGTGCGTGCAGACTGTGGAGGTTGCTCTTTCACAACAGCGTATTTCAAACCTCAGAAGGGTGTTGGTAAATTAGTAATGTATATTATATGTAGGTGTCAGCAGAGGCTGTGAAAATGTTTTCGGAGTAAACAAAAATGTTTCCTATTTTTTTTTCTTAGAAAAGTGAAACTTTGCTTCTTCCCTCCCTGTCTTCCTTCTTCTCTCTTTGTCCTTTCCCTGACTTGTTCTGTGTGAGTAAATAGTGGGTTAGGACTGTTTTTAGGGTTGAAAAGTACTCCTTGCCCTTTAGAGCAAATGTCGTCTTTACTGGTGCATCATTTGACAATGACTCAACTACTGTATTGTGTTTGTTGCAACTTTTAGTTTCTTTGCCCGGCAGCATCTAATCTGCTGAGTTTTACTAAACAGGTAAGAAGACACAATCCCTGCTTGATGAAGCTTCTAAGTGAGAAAGAAATAAGGAGCTGTA
The DNA here is from genome assembly GCA_026283785.1 of Coracopsis vasa. Classification (NCBI taxonomy): domain Eukaryota; kingdom Metazoa; phylum Chordata; class Aves; order Psittaciformes; family Psittacidae; genus Coracopsis; species Coracopsis vasa. The sequence goes on along the minus strand of JANHGB010024034.1, from coordinate 392 downwards.
ATACAGAAAAAAAACCCAAAACAAAACCCAACAAAATAACCAATGCCCCCAAAACAAAACAAAAAAAACCACACAAAGAAACCACCAACCAAAAAAAACCCTGAATGGTAAAAAAGCACAACAGATCTTAACTTTTTTTTATTTTTTTTTTTTTTTTTAAACCAGAATTCTTGTTCATCTGGTGCTTCAGAGCAACAAAATGTCCACATTTGTCTTTACCAGCACATGTAAACACCGTGTTGTACCTATGTCACTTTACTGTTACCTTGTTATTGCCTTGGTGCAGCAGTACTTTGGAGCACTGATGTAGGAGAGGTAGCATCACACAGTTTTCAAGCAGGATCTCAACAATCATCAGTCATTCTCATCAAGAGCAGCTTTGACAGGGGTGT
>JANHGB010024033.1:7763-23940 GCA_026283785.1 Coracopsis vasa | reverse complement strand
GCCCTCCTCTCATCCCACCTCTTTTATCCCAGGTGGTGGGTCAAAGTTCCCTTCCAGCCCAAGCCATTCTATGATTTTTAAAGCATTCAAACAATGACAGAGTTAATTTATTTTTTTTTTGAAGGAACTACCAAACAAAAATGTCAATACTGATCAATGGATCTAAAGCAAAGCAGCAAAGCTGAGCCTTTCTAAAGAACCTAGGCTTTTCTATAACCTAGGAAATACAGAAGTAATAGATCTTAAACAGGAGAACCACTTTTGCTATTATCAACAGGAATTCTGTATAAGGGTTTTATTCAGATGTCCTTACCTATTCTGGAATCAGGATAAGGCACTTCATGTGGATGGGTGTAGTAAGCTTCCAGGTCAAAAGGCTCTTTCTTGTGAAAAGTAATGACTTTTGAGAATGGAGCAGCATGGTTCTTACTGAAGACTTCACACTCCCTGAAGTATTAAAATATTAAGTAAGGTTAAACCACTGAGCATAAAGATGGTTAATCAAAATCAAGGGATGTTAATGATCAGCAGCCACGCTAACCAAGCAGCTACATAGTTTAGTTTAAGTCAGTTTATGACAACAGTAGCAGGCTGAAGGCCTGTAGCTCCCAAAGCTGGACTAAGCATTCTATGTCATACTTAAATATTAAGCAACTCCACACCAATGTTTTTTAATTAAATGTATAATATACATTGAATTAAATGTATTTCCAATTATTAAGCAATTATTAATAAAAAGCAATTATTAAATATCTTCCAATTATTAACTGGAATTCAAAAGTTGTAATGCAGGAAAAAAAAAAACCACAGAAGAAAATTAAAACTGTTTGAGTGCATGACAGCTTCAAAGGCAGAAGCCTTGTCTTTTCCATAGCTCAACAGATTTCTTTCTATACACAAACATACTTTCTAGTAGGCATCATATAACTTACCCTGTTCCTTCTTCGTAAGATGATTTCCATCTCAACGTTACAGAATAAGGAACAACATCTGTGATGGAAAATTCACGCACTTTAAAAGCTGGGGAAAGAATTGCACACTAGAAAACAAAGACCAGAATTTTATTATATCCATGTAGTCAAATAAGTAGCAGGTACAATAACTAATACCCAAGTGCAAAAAGGTTACAATTCAAAGAGGTCACATGGAGGTCCTGCTTATCACAATTTTTAATAGTAGTTTCTCATGCTTAGTAGAAAGTTAACTGAACTGATTGATATAACTAAAATAATAGTAACAGATGCTACTTCCCCAGTGACTGTCAGTAAAGATACACAGCAATGGCTGCACAAAAGTGGAACAGGGCAGTTTGGGTCATCAAATTTAACAGGTCTCTACCAAGACCATCCTCCTAACACAAGACAAATTATGCACATATAATTTATGTTATTATTAATCATTTATGACACGGCCACTGTCACCAACTGCTGAAAGAACAAGCAAGACTCTACATCTTATTTCAGCTTCTGGTTAGATGTATTCATTAGCTCATGATGTTAAAGAAGCAATACTCAAGTTGTATTGCAGCAACTATACCTGCAAGGCACAGCCTCTTGCAACAGCTTCGTCAGCATTTAACGTGGTGCTTATCTCTTTACAGAAAAAGCTAGAGATCTGCTCCTTCACTGCTGGAATCCTAGTAGCCCCACCTACTATTTCTATACTGTAGATATCTTCACGTTGAAGTTCTAGAAAACAAAGTGCATGGCCTTAAGTTATCATCAAGACATTAAAAAGCTGTCTTTGGACAACCAATAAAAGGTAAGAGTTCTTATTATCTTGACACTGTGACAAGTACTGAATATATTCAGTGTCCAACAAGGTACTTAAACCAGGTTTGTCATGATGTGTCCTATTCAAACTTTTTGTCCTTCCTGCAGACTACAGTTTTCTAGTTACATAAACCTGGACAATGCAGAAGCCAAGCATTAATGAGGACAGCTCTTCTTTAAAATGCATTGTCTTTAAAATGCATCCTCTTCCTGGTGTGCATGAACTCAGGAGTGCGAAATTGGGTTTTCTTTGGCAGCCCTGCACTACTGGACAGTATCTCACCCCTCCCAAACATTGACAACAAAACTAAACCCAAGTATGCCTCATTTTATGTCTGGTTTTATTTTGGTTGCCAATGAAGAAAAGCAAAACCCTTAAATAAAAATATTTAATAAACATCAGACTGTGCTTGCAGGGTAACTTTTTAATTTTAAATTCAAGATACGCATGTGAAATAATCGCAAGCAACTGTCAGTCCTTGAACCAGCTCTGTTCAGGAATTATTCAGGTTCTTTCTTCCTGTATTAGCTATCTAGACAAGCAACAAAGATAAGCAGAATTCTTCCCTTCTAGTTGAAGATGCTGAAATTAGGTGTAAACCCTTTTCCTTCAGAAGTCTAACTCTCCTTTATACTATATTAGGCAAAAAAAAAAAAAAAAGTTATTTGCACATGCTTCAGATAATTTATTTCAAGAATATGCTGCCAAATTCTCAGGTCAGTGAGGACATGTATGGATCACATATGGAACAGGCTGGCCAGTGAGCTGTAGTAAAGAGTAATACTTTTATCCCATCATGGTTTTGGATTGGTTGTTTTCCATTTTTAACTAAAATAACCTTTCAGAGTGCCAACCTTTTCCATTGCATAGGGTGAATGAGGGTCAATAAACCAAGGCTGCAGAGTGGTATGTGCACTAAATGAGGCAGGAACAGGATCATGCATACATGACAAGCATACGAATGGAACTTACATTCAACTTTTCAGTACTTAGCTTTGCAATTCTAATAAATACAAAAATACATTAAAAAGATAATCATTAAAGAGATCTAGAATAACTGGATTACTAGTTATGTTCTTGAACCAAAAGCAGTACCTGAATTAGCTCCTACTTACTAGCTTGCTCCATGGCTGCTCTTAAGGGAGGCTCCACTCTGGACAGAAGGGCAGCACACAACTGCTCAAACTGAGCTCTGCAGGAACAGTGAAAGTGCTTTGCATTACAACACAGCTTAGAGGCCACGCTTCACTGCACACTTCAGTGAATGTAACACACAGTACCTGTTCATCTTACTGGAGACATCAAGGTCATTCATGAAACACTCAATATTGAGTGGAAGGTCAGAAGCATTTGCACTCATAAGCTTCTTGAGTTTTTCACATTCCTGATACAATCGTAGCAGCGCTCGGGGATTCTCTTTTACATTCAGTTTGTATTTTGTCCTAAATTCCTCAGAGAAGTAGTCTACCAAAGCCTCATCAAAATTCCTGCCACCTACAAAAGGGTCAAAGGTAGTAGCCAAGACCTGCAATGATGTTAAAGAACAGATTAATTAGGCAACATTTGGTTAGAGACAGCTTTCATATAGACACTAGTTTCAGAAGGTCACACCTTTAAAAACAGGTTTTATAGTGAAAAATTCTTTGTGGTTTTCTCACCATCTTCTATTCAGTTGCAAGGTAGAACAACTCCTCAGTTACTGAGTTTCTGCCCTCCCCAGATAAACACCGTAACATCTACCCTGCTATTTTCTACCACACTACCGCCCCTACCCAGTTTACTAGCTGACTACAGAAAGGCAGACTACAATAGCTGTTTTGTCATGCCATTACTAGTTCTGTGTCATTCAGTCAAAGCAGAAAAACTTGCTATCATCTTCGACATGACTTCGAACGACTACATTTTGTTACCAAAGACAAGTTTACAAAAACATTCAGCTATCAGCAGCTCACAGACAAAAATCTCCAAACCATGGAGTGAAGACAGTTCCATTTTACTTCACGTCCTACTGAATTTAGATTCGGAACTGTCACAGATAGCAGGAAAACAAAAAATATCACAGAACAATTCAGGGAGTTCAACAATTTCCTGTAAGTCAGTTGCACGACAATGCTCATCAGACTACCAGAATATGCAAATATTTCAGTGATACAACTTGGCACAACAACTGTGGAGTATGCTTAATTGTCAAGTGCTTTTCAAAATACACCCCAGGATACTTCATTACTGCATTTTCTAAAAATGGCTTTGCTGAAATAGGCAAAAGACAACAAAATTTTTTTGTATTCAGCATTTGCTGTATACATTTATTCAGTTAAAAAAACCAACCAAACAAAAAAAAAAACCCACAAACAAAACAACTTCCACAGAACAGTACTTTGAGTACTGTTCAATTAAATACTTCAGGAATATGGGATTTGAGTGTACAACTTAAAAATATTACCTTCAGTTTTCCCTTGTTAAAAGCACAGATTGAAACCTGATACGCAGAGTGCCCCATATCTACAAAGACCACATTTCTTGGCTTCTCTTCCAAGGCTGGCAGATCCTGCTTGTATATTCCATATGCTAGTGCAACTGAAAAACACCAGGCCACAGAACTTAGAGGACAGCTGTGCACATCTGTAAAGCATGCACTAAAAGCACTAAAAGACAAACACTACTTACATTTACTCATTCTGCACACCTCCATTACTTTGGTCAAACACAACATAAGGATCAAAAGAGTCACAAGTTTTAGACCATTATGAGTTGCCACCTTCTTAATTTTTATTTCTGATTGATTTATAGCTTTACTTGTAAATTACCTCATCTTCATTCATGTAATTGACATTCAAGTATTTTGTATAATCTAACATCTTTCCAATAACAACCACATGCTGCGTACCTGCAAAGCACTAACTTAAGTCAGCAGCGCATATGCCATCATAAATTTAAATTTCTAGATTAAGAAGTTAGGGGATTTGTTACTTTTCCTTCTGCTTAAGAAAGACCGTTCATGTATAAAGCAGCTCATCACAAAGCAAGTTAACATGTTGAAAACACATTTTGCACTGACAAGGGAGGAAACATGTCTTGCGAAGGTTTAACACTGCTACAGCATCACCTGGCACTTCAGTTCGGCTTGTAGCCAAATTCACATTGTCATCTATGAAATCACACAGATTAGCCTCATGCCTACACCCTTCCTTTGAAACACCTCATTGTCAGTGCTTTTTAGCTTAGATTTGAAAAATTCAAGTATACTCAAAAGCATGCTTGCTTGGAAAGTTGGTTGACAGTTCCTAAAAGCAAAGACTTAAATCAGGTAAAAATAAGGTAGAGTTTTAACAGCTCCAAATTTAGTTCCCATGAAATGTAACATATTCCTATACTCTACCCTGGAACTGACCAAAACCAGAAGAGGGCAGTAAACAAATTGCTTTATAGAAACAACAGCTGTGCCAATGCTAGAGCTGAAAGGATTCCCACACATTTAAGCTGCCATTATCCTACAGACTTACACTTGACTTAATTTGGATATTTTGGAAAGCCTCACAGTTCAAGTTGTTTCCAAATATGATCAGCAAGTCTGCTTTCAGAAAAATCTCCATAAAAACAGCTTTTACAGCATACAGATTATGTAGTTCAAAATGAAAATTACACGTTTTCCAATTTCCCTTCAACGTATTTCACTTCAAATAAATATTAGCTTATGATAAAAAAAAAATTCTCTAATAGTCTCATGATTTTTGTTTTACTCCAACACACCCATCTTCCAGTAAGCTCAAAAGAAAAATCTAAAAATCCTCCCCAAACCCCACGTTAAATAAAGTATTTACTGTAATCTGTCAGATGCAGGTTACATCTGATTAATACTGTACTATACTACTATTTAATACAAGCAGTGAGAATTTAGGTCAGGTGCACACTGCAGCTGGATCACGAGGAGATTTTGAAGTTAGCTCAGGCCTTCCCAATACAGCTGCTGCAGCTCCATGGTACAGCACAGGTAAGCACAGATACCAGCTCTATTTCAGAAGCAGAGTAGCTAGTTTCAAGTGGTACTGTATTCAAGTTAGCAAACTCAAACTCTGATTGTCTCCTAAGTGCTGAACACCACCCCATCAAAACAGCTGCTGAGTTTCCAGTTCCCAAGCTGGATCGGGCAGTACTAGCCTGGATAGCTTTTTCCCAGGCTCCAAATTGTGTAACAGGAATATGACATCACCCTCACAGATTCAACAGCCTGAATGGATTAAAATAAAATAAATGCTGTCCTTTACCTGCTGTAGTTTCATTCATCAGCTTCAGACAATTTAATCCTGCAATCTGTGCTGCTGCCATTACAGACCTTCTCTCAGCATCAGTAAAGAAACTGGGTACCTGTTTCCAAAAAATAATTACATAGGATATTGTGAAATATGGACTTTCTAATTTAAAGAAGTCAGACTTACCCATTAAGCAACCCTATAAATTTCAATACCACAAAAAAATGTTATAAACTAACCTCAGAATAATAGGCAGTCTGAATGTAACAGCTAGGTAATTTACTTCAGTGCATATTTCAAATAAATACACAATACAACCAAAATTAAACGGGAGGTGGTTTGGGTTTTTGTTTTTTTGTTGGTTTTTTTTTCCTTAAACAAAGCAGATTTAAGCACTGAAAAAATCCTGAAAATGCTTTCTCAGGTTCTTCTGATGAGTATTAGCTCTTAAAAATCATTACCAGTTTCTGACTGTGCTGCACAAATGTTTTCAACACAATACATACTCAAACAGAGCCTAACAGTAAGTTGCTGCAGAAGTACTACAGTGGTGCTGGAACTAAACTTATTGCTGTTCCCAGTGGGAAAATCTGTGTTCCAACTGAACCTGTATCCAGTTTTCAGTTATCTACCACAGTGCCAGCTTACAGTGTACTATATTATTCAGTTCCACCAAAAATAGTCAAAGCACAATCAGAGCTCATTCAGAAACTGGCTGCAATCAGCTGGCATATCTTCAACTCCAGTTAAGCTTAAAACATAGAAGTACATTCATAGAGTATTTCGTTAGCTGCCATTGTGGTGCATTACCAAGGATCAACCTTGTGTGTGGGAGGTATTCTGTGTGTTTATATACCATAAGGCAGCAAGGAAAAAGATCAAACCAGATTTCTAACAGCTAAAGTACACAGCTTTCCAATTTCCATGTCTGTCTGACAGAAGAAATAACCACAATATTTCATGCCCAGACTTCTCACCAGAGAAGGAGCAGAAGCGAACAGTAAACAGACAATGTGAAAAGCAGGCATTTAGAATTTTGGATCAGGAACAAAATCTCATCTTCAATCTCCCCTACCCTACTTCCCCACTGTGGGTAAGGACACTAGCTAAAGAAAACCAACACAAGTAAAGCACCCAAATAAAAAGCCCTTTTTAAACACACATAGGTACTCTGGGCTTTTCAGATTGCCAATATAACCCTCAGAGCCAAAGAGTTCAGGCAACACGCAAATACACTACAACTCAACAGTGTTCAACCACGTAACAACAGAGATTTAACACAAATTTGGGAGGTTCTTTGGAACTGTGGCAGCTACGCTTACAGCTCCCATTTATAACAGGAACTGCAGAAATTGGGATTACTTTATACAGCACTTGGAGTTAGCCACTCTGGATCAGCTTAGGTAGCATGCTTTTTCTGAAAACACACTCGATTTAACAGATGCTTCACCTTCTCACACGTGATTACATAAGTATTCTCATTTTAATAAAGTCCCATTTTCAGGGGGATGCAGTTTCTATCCACTACAGGTGTCTCTCACCAGCACACCATGGTGTAACTAATAGTGGCTTACATTAAGGTCTCTACAAGAAGAATTGCAATATATGTATTCCAACTTACTGAAATCACACAGTCTGCCACAGGTTTCTTCAAAGCACTTTCTGAAGTCTCTTTAAGTTTGGCCAGTAACATCCCTGTAATCTGCTCAATTGCAAACAGTCTCTCTTCATCTAGATATCTCACCTGAAACAGAGAATTGTAATTCTGTAATAAAACATCTCAACTGAACAGGAACAACATCTCTTTTCCTGACAGGCCACCGTCTCTCCAGCAATCCCAAGCACTCCTGTGAAGGGAAACCCATAAAGATGAGCAGCAGCTATACTTGCACTAGCAATTAGTACGATATGAGCAGGTATACAGAACAAAAACTCACTCTGTGTGGTGGATTGCTTTCTCCTAGGGCTTTGAAGTGCACTAAGTGAGAATGATTGGGAGATATGCTGCAGGAGTGCACTCCTGGTCCAAATTAAAATTGTAAAAGATAGACACACTCAGAAACTGAAGCCAGAAAGCCTGAACTTTGAGAAGAGCAGTTTTCAGCTACTTACTGTAGAAGTAAATGAATAATAATTTATTTAGATTACATCCTGTTTTTCTGAAACTTGGTCTCTGCATGTCCCCAAGACCTAAACTCAGATGAGACTAAGAACCACACACTGTGGACATATTTTAAGGTCAATCTAGTAAGTGAAGGTGAAAAGCTACCAATGTGACTGCAGAAAGCTAACAGAATTGATGAGAAACCTAGATGGCCATCTCTGAGAAAGTACAGTACTCAAGCACATGTTACTTCAGAGAATAAGATGCTCTTAATCTCTCAGTAACAGCAGATTTATTACTTGGTCAGTTTTACTGAAGATGAATGAAACCAACTTAGCCTTTTTTGGGGTGAGAGATATTAACATTTTATAGTATACCTACATGGGAGACAATGCAATACCTTTTTTACACTATTTGATTACTAGGAAACACAAGTATGTAATACAGAACAAGTACTCTATCTCTTCCTGAACATTTAAAGAAGTAAGTTGCAAGAAGTGAGAAGCACAGCAAAATTATGCTAAGGCAGGCTCTGTGGAAAATAAAAGGTGTTACTGTACTGGTTATCGCCTAACATTTCTTTTCAAAATGAGTAAGAATATATTTAGAGTTTTCTTAAGGAAATGTAAGTCAGTTCAAATAGGAAGTTAAGTGACAAAGGTCAAAAGTGCTCATCTCTACCACTGAAGATACTCTGCACAAACTCACCTTTACTCCTACAGAGCCATTTGGCATCTTCTGAAGCTCATAGGGAAGCCTGGCCCTTTCAGCTTGTATGTAAGGATCTTCAAATGCTCTTCCATGCAGTTTTTTGAAGCCATGCAATGTGTTTTTTACATTTGTGACAATCTGTGGAAAAGATATTTTAACTATCCATGACATAACCAGACAAGTATAGAAGACCATTTAGAAAGGAACTCTTGTTACATTGGGCTTACTGCACTTACTGAAAACCCATGTCAAGCCCCCCACACTTACTGGAATAGAAAGAGTAGGGGGAGAAAAAGCCTCATCTTCTTTTAATTTATGGTCTCCATTTAAAAAAAAAAAAAATAATCAAATTTACTTCCCCCTTTAATATCCATTAGCTTGCTGCCATCATTTTCCACTACTTTTTATTTTAGAGGAGTTTTCTGATACAGTATGCAATATTTGAGCCCACATTACATACTGTTGCAGTGGCTGTCTGCAAGAACAAATGAGGCTATTACCTACATTAACCTTAAACAAAGCTTCAACAAATTAAGGTATTTAACTTCCTTTAAAGTTCTCCTCTAATTCAGATCCCATCTGGACATAAAGCCTCCTCACACCTCAGTGTTTCAACCTCATTACTTTAAGCACAGACTTTTAAGTAAAGAAAGGACCAGAACAAATCCCAATAAGCACACCATTTAAGCACTCAAAGGAAATTATTCCAGGATAATCTTCTCCAAGATAACCTAGTTTACTAGTCTAAATAACAAACTGGGAAGAGTACTGATAGGACACCTTCCCACTACCAGAGTACAGGGCCTGAGCTCAGATAAAAAGTGTAAAGTTTCTTTGAATGAAAGTGATACACCCTCTGCATGTGCTGACTGCTCACAGTACCAATGGTAAGGTTCTATTACTTTGATATCCTCCAGGCAAATTTACAGTTACCTACACTCTACAGTAAGGGGAGGAAGTCCTTAGGGTGCAAACATGATGCACAGAAAGAGGTCAAGACCCAATCTATTTTCAGTGTGTAAGTTTACACTGGCTATTATGAATTTTTTGCATATTTTCCTTCCAGAGGAAGGTTTTCCCAGGTTGCAAGCGAATTTACAGAAGATCAGAGAAACTTTAGTTCTGTTCAAGGTCCCAAACTGAGACACTAAGTTAGTACGATTCACCCCCCTCACATTAGTGCAGATACGGGTTGCTGCTTAACTGCCATTTTCAACTTCAGTTTCAACTTTTCTAAAACATAAGCACATAAACTCCTCACCCCAGTAGAGAATTAATTATGAACTCTACTCTCACTGTCAAAAGTATGCAAGACAAAAAAGATAATCTTTTAACAGAGCTTTCTGTTTCTTCCCATTTTTTACTCTGACAAAACAATACAGAATACAGTTTCAATTTTAATGCAGGGAACATACTGCTGAAGCAGTTAACTATTACTCTAAAATGTACACTTATCATAGACATTTGCTTTCAGTGAGAAAAATATCAAATTCATTCATTCTCTTCCCATGGTTCAACAGCAAACAAGTCAGTAAGTAACACAAGAGATTTTGATCCATTTACCTGACTCTTTGCTGCATTCCCAATGGCCCGGGTCTTGGATCCTAAAGATATACATGCTCTAAGTAAAAACAAGGAAAAGAAATTCAGCATTAAGAGAAGGCATAATAAAATATTTCCACAGTAGTTTAAAACATTCACAAAAATTAAAGTAGCAGAACATGGATGTGGTATTTAATAGTATTATTGCATGAAGCACCAGAACCTGCAGTGATAGTCTAATTATTTTGATCTTTGCAAATTACTTTAGAAACTGCAAGCAATCGCAATTGTTCACATTATAACTGCATTTAAGGAATTCTTTAAAAGCGTGTGTTCTGCAGATCTTATTATAAAGGTAAGTAATCAATAGTTGCTTTTGGGTCACAGCTTTTAACTACAGAAGCCTGTGACATTTAATTTAAAAATCTGAACTTCACCAGTTGAGTTTTCTTGACTCAACAACCACATTCATACTGTAAGAGCCATTGGCAACAATAACCAGGGAAAACAAAAAAAGAAAAAAAAAACGAAAAAGAACATGTAAACTCAGTTCTACAAACTGCTGAGTGCTTCCCATGACTGAGGGCTACCAGGAACAAACTGCAAATAGGCAAAAGGGGTCATGTCCGGGAACAGCTCCCAGCAACAGAGGGCTTGGGAAGCTGCATAGTACACAGCCCCTTGTAGCTTCCCAGGTACTACTGAGCATCCTTCTCAGCCTTGCCTCTGGCTCTAGCAAAGGCTATCCCAGGTCCACACCTTCACTTCACAGGTTTGAAATACAACTTCCCCAGAAGGGAACTGATCTGGCTAAAACCATTTAGTAGTAAATAAGAGATACAACCCAGATTTCATGTGGTTCAAATTTAATTATTTAATGAATGCATAAAGGTCACTACAGTAGATTGCTTCCTGCCTCCCCTCCATCATCTCTACAATGAGGGCATTGTATGTAATTTGTAAGTATTATCTAGCAACCTCTTCTGCTGTAACACCACACTGAACAGACAAAACCTTCTCCAGACTGAACTGCTGCAAACAATGCACTGCCCTACATTTGCAAATATGTAGTTCAGCTTTCACAAGCGGCTTTTACTATTTTTAATGTCACTTAATACTATAGTTATCAATTATGCTTCCTAATAAGAAAAGTCAGATAACAGAGCAATTTAAGAATTGAGCAAATGGTTTACAAGTAATTTATTTTATGGATAATGTGCTAATACTACTGTATCACACCTTTTCAGTGTAGGAATTTGAATCTGTTGACAAACAGCATCACTCGCAAATACCCTTATGCAGAGGATGAAGCACCAAGTCAGAAGCCCACTGACATTCCTGCCATGGAATCACTGAATTCCAGTGCAAGGGAATGGGTGGTTTCTTCCTCCCTTGGCTGGGAAGCAGAGATGTCAAAAAATAAAACATGCTCTCTTTGGCTCTGAAGAATTCAGTTATTTCCATGGCAGTCCTTTAGGGAGTGCATCCAGCACAAGGACACACATGCCTCAACTGGCCTCTCTCCCCACACCACTGCCCTCAGCCTTCTCTAAAAGTGAGCTTTAGAACAGTACAGACTTTCCTAAAAGTAGCAGCTCTTCACCAAAAGGACATTTCAGTACTCTTCATGCATTGTTTTGGAGAAGGTGCTACCATGTCATTTTACTTAGTTTGTGATTACACTAATTACACACTATCTGAAAAAAGTTACTGAATAATTATGAGCTATTGATGATCAGCTGTTTTTCCACAAAACCACAGTGGTGAGGCACAGTACCTGAAAGGGCCATTTGCTATGAGTTTAACAGACCAGGCATTCTAGAAACATGTGAAACAGACTAGCTGGAGTTCCCAGTTCTGAAAAGGCCAAGTGCCAGTTATCACCAAAAGAGACACTAAGGCCAAAACCCTCAAAAAGCACAAGGTCTACTGAAATGGAAGGCCTAATGGTAGAATCTTCTTCATTTCTTTTTTAGTTACCTGTGCTAAAACTTTAAAGATTACACATATTTTAGGGAATGCTAACTATCCCATACCTTAGACTACAGGATGCAGGTTTTAGGCAAGATGAATATTTTAACAACTGGGATGCTGGATTTATGACTTACAAGTGCTGTATTAAATTGTGAAAATATAAATCTTCATTGCTTTAGTCTGTAGCACTGAAGTGTGCCTACACTAATGCTGTACTGTTGACAGGCACCTGAACCAGCTCAGAAACTGGAAGCCAGCTGTACTAATTAGCTCTGCCCAGAAAGAGCAATCAGCCTGACAGAGCACAGACAGGCCCTATCTTTAGGGCCTAACTCAGTATCTTTACATGGCTTAATAACAACACACCACACATGAAAATGTACTCACTTGTCAGGAGCTAGTTCAGGTATTTTTATGCCATACTACACAGTCACAACAAATCTTAATGCTTTGTATTTCTGGGAGTAAGTCCCGAATGTTTGGGACATATCTAATCTATGCTATTTGCTAACAGGAAGTATCTAAGTGCCTCTATAGGAACACATAAATAAAGAGTTCATTTACTGTGTCACTGTATGTAGTAAGCATAAAAGTTTGATCTGCTTACATCATTTAAATCCTGTCTGAAGTAAGGTTTAGTTACTATGATAAACTTTCGTAACAGTAATAAACCTGTTATATTTCCATTAACTTTTTTAGTTTGCCTCAAGACAACAGCATTAAAAAGGAAGCTCCACATTCTCCTATATTCCATTTTGGAGAAAGAGAAGAAAATAGCCAGGAAAAAAGTCACTTTAAGGGAGATAACTACTGCCTTTAAGTATCTGTGCACCCCAGATTCTATCTTGCTACCTGTGCTTTTAAACCCATTTCATAACCACTTTACAAATATTTTGAAAGTATAATTGCTCCAGCATTACTGTGCGAAATACTAAATGCAGAGAAACCTGTGTGGAGCCTACCTGCAAGTAATGAACTCCAAAAATACCTAAGAATTGGAAGTGGTCTTCATCATACAGGGGCAGAAAACGGCAGCTGCCTGAGGATTCTTGAAGCAACAATTTCAGGGGGTTCCTTGCACAGAAATTTGGAAGGTCGCAAAACTTTGGTTCTTAAAGGGTGCACAAAGATAATGCTTTCTTGTGAATTAAGGTGACAGCATATATATTTTTAAAGTAGTAATTGAAGAGTATTCCTAATACAGAAAATACGCATTTTAGCATTTGACTTTCTCCTTTTAAAAAGCAACTTTTCAGAAAGCAAATCAAACCCTACATTTGTCTAAGATCAAAGAGAGAGCAATGCCAAAAGTTAGTATAGCCTCACATAACAGAAACAGCTTTCTACTGTTGCCTACAAATTCCTTTTCGAAAAGCACCATCCAAACCCCCATTTTTATGAGTATTATACGAATTCCTGACTTCTCCTCGAAAATTACGCACAGATGGAGCTCTAAAACCCCTAGACGTATCCCATAGAAACAGAAAAAATCTCCACCTACTCCTGCGTATCCCATCATCACGGCCGCTGCCCGCCGCTGCCCCCCCTTCCTTGCAAGACCTCAGTATTCAAGGCCAACAAATGCAGCGCGGTGCAAGTAAGAACAGGTTTACGGAGAATCATCACGCCACTTCCCCATTTCCCCACTGAATCAACGTCCTCCTCCTCCTACCCTGTCTCACCATCACTCCATCATAAAATTATTAATGAAAACGCTCCAAGCCCTGACAACGGCTCTATAGTTGGGAAAACACACGCTCTTATCCACATCTACAATAAACGAGAAGTATTACAAAGGTAGAAAAAAACTCCCCATAAATCCATTGCCCCCCGAGAGCCGTGTGGCACATCCAGCACAGCGCGGTCCTTCAAGGACACAGAGGAGTCGAAAGCTGGAGGGGGAGGGTGGGAATTGCTCTTCGGGCAATCGCCTGCCCTGACACACGCGTTTCTGCGGCTACTGAGCACACTGCCCGTGTTACTGGGAAAGGGGCGGCCGGCAAGCGAGAGGGGCCGCACACAAGCTCCCGACCGATCGCCAGGCCTCAGCCACTGACAAGTCCGGGCGCCGGCCGGCAAAAGCCCTCTCCTCGCCCGCCGAGGAAGCCAGAGCGGCTGCTGGCTCAGCGCCGTCAGGGCCAAGCGAGGAGCGCCTAAGAGACGCGGAGGGGACAAGGCCCGGCGGGGATACACGCGGCTCCGCCCGGCCGCTCCAGGAACCCAGGACGCCAGGGAAAACGTGGGGGGAGGCGAAGAGAAAGGGCGGTTGAGCTCGCCGGTGAGGCTACGAGAGCGAAATTTTCCGGAGGCGGCCCGAGAGCGCCGATACTCACGGGGTGCAGCGGTCGCTGTACTCATTGGCGATAGTCTCGATACCGCCGCTGCGAGCGACACCGATGTAACAGTTGAGGAAGCCGAGATCAAAGCCGACCACAGACATGGCTGCACCTAGGTGCTACCCGCCGGCCTGCGACTATAGCGGCAGCGGCTCCCGTCTAGGGTGCTGGGACACAGCTCCTCACCCGTCTCTCCCCCACTGCGGAGCACCGGCCACCAACCGGCAGTTACCGTCCTCTGCGCAGGCGCGCTGAGCCGGCCGGCGGGGAATCTGCCAGGCGCCGGTCGCGACTTCGGCACTTTCCGGAAGCGCTCGGGTTGCGCCCGCTGCGGGCGAAGCGCATTCGAGAAAGATCTGGAAAGGGAGGGACTAAGGCGTTATCTAGAGCGACACCCCGTGTATGGACGTCACCGCTGCGGCGGGCCACGCCCCCGCCCCCCCTTAAAGGGGCCGGCGGGCGCCTGTAGCACCTGAAGTGAGGGCGACCCGCGAGGCGGTGCGTGTCGGTGGGTGCTGCTGCCCGCCTTAGGCAATTTCCAGTGAGAGCTGGTTGCAACACAGTGTAATTTAATGTGATTATAGCAATTCAGAGCAATTAGTGCTGGGCGATTATTAGGCCGATTAATACAACCGCCCTCGGCAGCTGAAGCTGCCCACAGGAGTGGGGCTGGCCGTACATCTCTCACTTGGTGGTCCCAGGCCAAGGCCTTGATGCTCGCCCTGAGGTGAGGAGTGGTGCAGAGACCCCGCGGCCTGGAGGAGACAGTTGGAAGATCCCCAAAGCCCCAAGGCAGAGGCTTAGTCCCACATTGGAAAGCCAGGGGAGCATTGAATGTAAATCCCATGTCCAAAACAGAGGTGGGGATTGCTGCAGGTGCCACAGAGAGGCAGAGGTTTCCTTCCGACCTTCAAGTTGTGTCTGTCTCCCATAGAAGAACTGTCCCAAATTTGTGCCTACATATCCCAGAAGCACACTCATCTTTGTCATTTTTCTTTCCTAGGAAAAAAAGATGTCATGAAACTTGAGTATCTCTGCTGCAGCTGCCCCATTTTTTATGGGTATCATTTTTACAGCAGGCTGAATCTCGACAAGACACATGCTGGAAAAGCTCTGTAAGTATGTATTTGCTTCTAAAAATGCCATTCTGAATTTCACACAGCAATATGACATCTTTCTGACACAGCATGTGACACTGCTGCACAATTTGGTTCTTCTGGAAAGGCTAAAAATAAGCATTCAACCACTAAACTGGATTCATATTTTGGTCAAGAGTTTTAGTTATCTCTCCATTTGCTACTGTTTCAATGGTCTAGTGCATGACTAGAATTTTCCGAGTGAAGACGACAGATGCCGTTTCTCTCTCAAACCTACAGGAGCAAGACAAGCTGCTGCTAGAGAGTTATTTGCCTTAAAGATAGGGAGTTGCTTAGAGGTGACTCTAAGGCAATAAAACTCTTTTCGATGCGTGAACTTCTTCTAGAATT
>JANHGB010024030.1:0-40397 GCA_026283785.1 Coracopsis vasa | reverse complement strand
GGTAGGGGAAGTGTTGGGGTCCTTTTTTGGTTTGTTTTTTTTTTTTTTTTTGGGGGGGGGTGTTGGGGTTTTTTGTTTGGTTTTTTTTCATTTTTAATATATTTGTGCCCATTGCCTCTTTCCCTGTCAATGGGCACTGCCAGGAAGTGTCTGGCTCCCTCTTCTTCATTCCCTTCTGTCAGGAATGCGTATACTTTCCCCTCAAGCCTTCTCCAATCTAGGCTGAACAGTCCCAGCTCTCTCAGTTTCCCCTTGCATGAAAGATGATCCAGTCCTTTGAGCAGGGATGACTTCTTAATATTAGTAGTGCAAGACCTGGGTGCTATGTTTATTTGTTTAAAAGACTGATTGAAAAATCTTTTTCTTTCCAGTAATATGGATTGAAGAAGCCAAATGAAGCTCTAACTTGCTGCTTGTGCATGCCTCTTTGCATACTGTTTTCTAACCAATGTTTTTCCTCTGCCCATAATCATGCTCCTAGTAAGTGATTAAATGTTTTCCACAAAATATAAAGAGTGCATTTGTGTGTGCTGATTGTTTTTTTGATATTTTTTTTTTTAGTAAATCTGAATCACTTTAGCTGTATTTTTGGCAAACTTCATTCACTTCATCTTCTTGGCATTTCATTATATTTTACGATCACAAAGTCAACTCTCCAGCAACAAAGCGAAACACAGCTCTTTGAAATAAATGTTGTCATTAACAAGCCATGCCAGGCACAGTGGCAGATTTGCAGCTGTAATGAATAACATTTCCCGCAAAGTTCTCTTGTCTGACAGAAAAGCTGTGACATTACTGCAGGCAACAGTGTTGGAAACTAAAAGATTGATTGGTGCAAGTAGATAATTGAAACCTAGTACTGTCACATGAATGTCAACTTAACAACGAAGCTACTACTCTACGACAACATTTACCATGCAACATCTTCTCCATGAATAACACACACACACAGAGAAAACATGGAATATTTCTTCATGAACATAAGTTATTCAATGATAATTTATCCTAACTAATTGGTAAATTAAGTCTCAGTCTCTAAAACAAAAATTAGTTCACTTACTTGTATCTTATGTTCCTGGATTCAGCTCAAATCTGTTAGCAAATGCCAATATTTGATAGGAGGTAGAGAAGAGTAGCAGTGAACCTTTGACACGGTAAGTGATATAGCATCATTGTCATGTCTGAGTGCCTGAAGTTAGATGTGATAATCCATATTTATTCCTGCTTAGATAAATGACTGACTTTCAGAGTTTCTGGGATTCTAAATCAGTACCTATGTAAAAATGCTTAATGATAAATGGTTGGATGAGGGGTTTATTATTTATTTCAACGGACTTCAGATCACCATCAAAACTTGGTGTCATAACCAGAATTAATTTAGATTCCAGACTCATATTTAATCTGTTTGTAGGGATACTTAGAATAGTTTTTAATTAATTGGGATTTTTTCATAATCCAATTAAAGATTGCAACAGATATTTGCTCATTTAAATTAATTGTTGCTTTTTCACAGCTACTACTATAGAATGTTTTTATTAGATGCTTTTATCTCCAGAAAACTTATAAACCAAACAAGCTCTAACATACATCATCATCAGAATGATAAGTGCAAAATGCATCCATGTGGATCCATGTCCCTTAGTAGAATCACAGTGGTTTACATCATTGAACAGTAATTTATATGTCTACTTAATCTTAACAAATGACTAATGAAAAATACAATTATATTTAAAGAAAGAATATCAGTGTACATGGCATTAGCAAATTATCATACAGCAAAAGATTCAGTATGGAAAAAGTCAGCAGGTAAAGAGGACTGAAACCATACATGTGCATCAGAAATTAATTTAAAAACCCCAATATTCCATTTGTGTTCTTTTCTGACACTTTTACAGAAAATATATTAGTTAATACTAATAAAAAGAATCAAAATACCAACCGGCTACGTTTTCATACTAGAAACTAAACGCAACACCCCTAATAAAATGTAGGATCAAATAATACTCCAGATCAGTTGTATATGTTTTACCCTGCTGATGATGTTAAATGTAATATATTTTACCATTTGCCATGATTCTATCATTTATTTACCACTATTATACATACAGCTCTGACAGGAACAGTCCATAAGATGGGTTAAATTGACAGCCTCTACTGAGAATCTGACCTGTCTTTTTCTGGTTTTGTGTGTTACTGATTCTCTCTCTAGACATATCTTTCCTCAAGTTCCCCTCAGGCTTTTTTATAATCTCCTCAAGTTTTTTTTCTCCCCTTCTTTCTATGAGCTTTCTACTGTTCTGACAATCTGTGGGCTGATTCCTGCAGTTCTGAAGGATTCATCATGTTCTCAGAAGCAGCTTTGATTGACTTCACCAGGGGCAGCAAAATTTTGCCTGTGGTTATTCACTTTTCCTTATGTCTCTTTTCCATTTCATTTTATTGACTGGAAATTTGATTCAATTTTTTCTCTCTGGACAGTCTTCTTTCATTCCTGCAATTCTTTCTTGCTGCCTTTATTCTTTGTTGTTTTTCTGTCTCTCTCCTCTCCTACTGCCAGAGTAAGAGAAGAGTACTGAATTAGGGAGCAGTCCTTTGTTTGCGTAGGGCCTCTAGCAGACAGAGACAAATACTTCCTGGACTCAGGGAAGAATTAAGAGCCATACAGAAATTTATTTCAATGAGATTTCTTACTTCCTAACTTTAAAAGCAGATCAGCCTTTAAAGTATACAATGCAATGATCAGCGTGCTTGGTTTTCCAAGGATTTTATTTTCTTTTGCTTGTTTTTTCTCACTATCTTATACTGCAAGCAAGATGTTGCGTCTGTATTCACTTTGACTCTGTTTAGATTTCATTTCATTCAATACATTTTAGTTAATACTCAGCTAAAAACTTCCTTAAATCATATTTTAATATTAGAACATTAAATTTAAATTTGAGAACTGATTTTTTTAAAAGCTTTCTTTTTTGATAAAGTATTCATTTAGTTATTTTATACTCTGGTTAACTTTTCTGAAGTCTCTCTTTGTCAGAAAACTGTCAGAAATTTTGTTTTATGAGCAATCTATTTGAGTTAACCAAGATAAAATCATCTAAGAGGATCAAGGTACTGCTGCAGGGCTCAGTCTCAGCTGGCTTTGATGCTTCACTGGACACAGCTCCCGACTCCCTGTCAGTATTATATAGAATATGAAAATGTGGAGGCGAGGTTTTGGGTTTGGAGGTAGGGTTTTGGGGCTGGGGGCAAGGCCTCAGTTGGTGTCAACCACGTTGAGCAGCATCTCCTTGATGCTGGTGTTGTAGAAGGTCTCAACGTCCCACAGCATCCATCTGTCCTCCTCTATCACCATGTTGATGTCCACCCCCTTGCACCTGAACAGCAAATTTGTCCAATTCTGCAGCTGCAAATCTGTGAGAGCAATCCTTCTGGGGCCACCAGCTCCCAGCCTTCACCATTTTCCAAACTGATAAGCAGAGATTGTCTTCTTCTCCTTCAGTACAGGTGTGAGGGGTTTAGATTCTTGAAGCTGCAGGGTCTCAGAGGAGATCCAGCTGATTTTTTCCCTATCATCTCTGATACTGCATAGTGTGCTGACCTCCTCACACAGTCCGTTTACTTGGAGGCAGAGATCCTCCACCAAAAGTATTCAGTCACATGAAGGTGCAAGGAAAGTAAAATACATACCAACAGCTGAAGCAGAACAAGAAATGCAATGGGGTTTTCTCAGAAGAGAGTAAAAACTTTCCTTGAATTCTCCTCTACAAAGGACCCACAGGATATGCTGTGGAATAGCCTATTCCTGTAAGTGTACTTTAATTCCTTAATTTCTATGCAAAACAGTTTTCAAAAAGCAGCAATACATGAAACTAAAAGTATGATTGGTAATTCATATTTTTAAATAGGAGACTCCAAGTGAAAAAATTTAATTCTACACTATTGCTATGAGATAATATGTACTCTACCTTTATAAATAATATATTTTAATACATAATGGAATCATTAGAAAATGCAGAGGCAAAGTATGACAAGGTTAGAGTAGGAATCTCTCCTCCTTGTCTTCCTGTAGGTTTGGCTTCAGTCTTTGTACTCCCTTTATATTTCAAGCGATTACCCAAATCTTCCACCTCCCGCTAATTGACAGTCCTCAAACTAGTAAAAAGCAGCCAGCTTTCCTAGAACTAAACCATAAAATGCCAAGTGCCATAGAAGACATAAAGTTCATTTATGAAAAATGCAATGTTATATACCAAGGTAACAAATAAATAAATAACTGCACCAGAAATTAACTCTTAATGCCACTAAAGTAATGAAGCATAAGGCCAAAGGAAACGAAACAGGATTTTAAATTAGTATTTTCACTGTGATGATGAAACTACTGCTGAGACTCCTAATCTGTTCATGCTGACAGACCCATTATCGGCAATTATTCTTTATTCAAGTGTAAACCGCCATTATGCATGAAGCTGTTGCTACTGCAATAAAAAATTTAAAAAGCCTTTTACTGTAAAGATCATCTGACTTCACCAAGATACAAGGGCCTACTGTAAAAATACATCCGTCCGTTTGCAATCATAACTTAGGTCTTATTGTGTCCTTTTCAAGAAACAAAAATTAAACATTAAAAAACTCGGCTTGATTTACAAATTTGGACCAGGGATTAGAGTTAAAGTTTATTTATCTATATTTGTCTATCTATCTATATCTATATCATCTATATATATCTGTATCTATATCTGTATCTATCTATATCTAATCTATAACTATATCATCTATATCTATGTTTATCTATCTCATCTATGTCTGTATCTATCATCTCTATCTGTATCTATCTATAACATCTATATCCATTCACATATACGACATTTCTTCTGTAATGTGTGGCCTCATGTGATACTCATTTTCGAAAAGCAGTAAAGAAAGATGGATGTTGTTTCTGTAGTAGACAAAATGCTTTTGAGAGTTTTCTGTTAAGAGGATCTGGTCTTGTCTGCTTCCATCTCCTGCAGAAAGAAGAAAGAGTGGCAGGTTGTGCTGCAGAATGAAAGCAAGACTTCTTCAATTTTTCAGTTATCTCATTAATTTCCAAACCAGGAATTTTTTAAAAAATCATCCTATTAATGATCACAAGACTTTATTATGAATTTCGTAAAATAATACTACAAAAATCATTAAAAAAAACCCCAAACAAACCCCTGAAACAAAAACCAGAAAAGACTTTGTGCCATTGTACACATCAAGATGTATTCTAACTTCTGGTCACACCATCCAAAATGATTTAGCTAAACTGGAGAAACTAAGAAGCTTATGTTAACTTTCTCATTTCTGACTTCATGACTTCTGACTTTGGTGAAACACAGAAATAAGCATGGATAGGAAACTAAAGGAAGTATAAAAATCATTTCAGTATAGAATTGCTAACAAGATTAAATAGATATAGGCATAATTATTGAAAATTAATAAAACTCATATTTGCTCCAAGGTACAAATAGACATAGAGAAGTGTAACAATGTCAGAAAAAATTCATACATTTGGCTTATTTGGTTTCTGATCTCATGGTAAGTATTCTGCTCTGTTTTTAATACTTCTCAAGTCTGCCACAGCAACATTATTACACTTTTAAATCTGAAGCCAAGTCCTATAATAACCTATTAGATACAGCCTTCCTCCATGATACCATAGAAGTCCTGTCTGAGCAGAATTCTAGCCCATCTCATCACCAATGTGTAAAGACATATTGCATCAAAATTAATGCAGGTAAAAGGATTATAAGCATTCCTGGAAAAGTAATAAACTGAAGAACTGAGTCTCCCATTTACCCTGCTAAAAATTCCAGCTTTATTATGAAAAGTTTTTAATCATACAATCTAAAGACACAGCCTTTGCCTGATTTTAACCTTGAGTCTGCGGGAAGGGTGAAGACGCCAAGAATGAGACTGCCTCCTAGTCCTCATTTTTTGTGCCCAGCACAGTGGTAATACTAGCACCAAGACCCGTTTCAGTTGCAGAAAAACACTGAGGTACTACGCTGAGGATGGCATTCATGCATATGCATACAGAGCTTGTCCCTCAGGTATATTTGGTGAAAAGATGATGTGGGCTTCATGCAGATGGTGCCTCTAAAGAGCTTTACTTACAAATGTTGAGAAGTCTCTCTTGAGCATCTTATAACTTTGTCATATACAGACATATTTTCACCAACTCAGCAGAAACCCCATTCAAGGGTCCAAGGCATCCAGTTTCCTCTGCCAGAACCACTGGAGGCACTAAACATTTTCAATTAAACAAGTAAGAATAATTTAACAAACAAATCAAAGTACTCTTTTCTGATCATGCTTTTTAAAATATGAGGTTTTGTGGAACTGTTTCCAAAAAAACTCTGTTCTGAACCAACAGTAATCATGGAGGATATCAACCCAGATTTCAGTTTAAGTTTAGCAAAATTTAAGCTAAACATTGGGTTTTACACTGAAAATCATCAAGCAGCCTGAATAGGCTGAATCTGTGCTTCTTCTGTCAAAAACATACTGTCAAGATAGCAAACCAGAAGGGAAAAACAAGGAGACTTATGCATCTTAATACTTTTATATTTCTCAGACCTTATTTTCTGGAGTATATAGCCCTGAGCATGACAGAGATTTTGGACTTTATTCTAGGTACATCCTACAATTATTAATATCACCTACTTAAACTTTTTCATCATACAAGGTAATGGAGAGTGGAAGTAGGCAAGCTATTGTTATGGCATTCAGTATGCTGGCTTTAAAATATCTACAAACACTATATTAAACATGATTTCTATTTAAGTAGTATAGATCTGAATCTATCACAGCCATTTCCCAAGAACCTTTGCTGTTGAGCAAGTTGCTTGTACTGTCTTCTCACTGGAAGAAGGATATTGCTACAGTAACCACACTGACATGATATATAACTTTAAAGGGAAGCCTGTACAGCAGGTGCACTTGAATTGTTCTGTTTTATTTTTCTTACATTTGCAGACAAAAAAGACATTGCTGAGTGTGTTAAACGAATATGAAATTCCATTCTTTTGGGGGTAGTATATTATGATTTTACAATTTTTTTAAACAACGTCTAAAAGGTCAAGCAAGTGTGAAAATTGTAAAGGTAGCTCATCAGAAATGAGAATAGGAGCAGTAGCCAAACGCAAAAAAAAGGCAAAAAGAGATAAAAGATGCACTGGGTAATTTATACAATAGATGTAACATCTGGTAGATTAACTGAGTAATTTACACATGCAGCTCTGTGAAAATCCAGCGTAATCTTTCTGTGAACTTCAAAATTCTTTCTTGAAATAACTTCTGAAATACTTTTTCAGTAGTTTTTCATACTGTGTCTTGCACATTTCTCTCCCAGTCATACAGTTAAATTCCACTGCACTCTATACTATGGTGGTTTTCTATATTGAAATGGGCAATACAGAAATATATGTTTTATGCTAAGGAAATACAATATATGCTGTGGAAATACAATATAACATTTCAGAATATTGTTTTCTTATAGAATTATTTCTAGTAGAAGTGCTACACCCTGTCACCCATATGATCTGTGATTGAGTTTTGGACCCTGCAAGGCATGGCTTCACCCAAGGAGGGCTGGTGATGATGGCAGGGAGAGATTCCAATGACAGCCTGATGGAGTCATCACAGCAGTGTAACACAGGGAGCATAGAATAGCCAGAGCAGTGACAGATTTGATGACAAATAAGTGTGTGGCTTTCATACTAATAAATTTTTCTTAGTCTTTTCTCTCTCCCATCATCTTTTTCATTCACCATCAACACTTTGCTATTTCTCTATCAATCAAAACCTCTGTTTGCTTTGTTTTAGTGTCTTTCATTTATTTCTTGTAGTATTATTTGATCTTCTGTCCTAAGAAATAATCATGTTAACCTGTGTCACCCGCAGTTAGATTTGTCTCAAATATATTGGAGGAAAGAAGAAAACACAAAGTCATATTTCAAAGACTTAATATTTCATTGTTTTTACCCTCAGTGTAAACTGGGAATATTAAGGTCTTGAGGAGCTGGTTGCTCAGTATAGCAGTTTATTATTTGCACATCTATGATTTATAGTGCATTCTTATATCCACTGCACTTTTATTACTAGTCATTCTCAGACAACAGCTTTTTCAAAATGCTCTACAGAACCAGGTTGTTTCATGAAACACTGTCAGCAGCAGAAGCTGAGACACTGAACCTGAACAAAATATCTTCCAAATTAACCAACAGTGAAGTAGATGCAATTCCAGAACATGTTAGAGGCTACTGCAGATGCAAAATATGAAAAAGGGTGCGATTAGTCTCAGATAAGAGGTAAGCGATCAGAAAAGGGTGAAGCAACTGTCAGCTGGTAACCTAAAAGAATTGTTCCTGAGTAGCTGAAACCCATTTCTGTTCCAAAGATGGAAAAGCAATATGAAAAATGTCTCTTTTCCAAATATCGTATGTTGGAAGAAAAGAGCCATTTCACATCACTGCTGTATCTCAGGGAACTGCCCTGATATAACCATTCTGGCAGCCTTCATATTCTGGGTGTTCATCCAACTTAACATTAATTATACATTTTAGCTATGCAGTTTAGAGAGAGGTGACTAAAAGCTATAAATCTTGTAGAACAGCACAAAAAAGAGTGCGATTATGTGAGCTAAATATTGTTTGGCAAGTATTTGACAGACATATATTCATCCTTCAGCTTGGATCTGATAGCTTCTTTGAAGGGAGACACAGTCAGTCAATTTGTCTGGCACCCTGTTTTATTCCCTTTCTCCATTTAGTCTCAGTTGTTTCCACTAGCTGAAGGAATAGAAATGACAACACAGTTGCTTAATGCCTACAACAAAAAGTAAAAGAAGATAGTTCAAACTTTTTCTTCACTCCTTTTTCCCCTTGGGGCAATAAAGAAGAGATTTCCTGCAAGCACTACAGGTGTCCTGGGTTCCGCTGTCGCAGTCATTTTTCATGCTCTTAGCAGCTGGTGCAGTGTTGTTTTTCACTTTAGCCTGAGAGAAAAGCTGAGACAACAGGTAACTTCTTTTTGAACCAATACAAGCAGAGATATAAAATTTTACTCAACTAAGTCTACAGGGACAAAATTACTCTCTCCTTTTAGTTGTATGGAAATCCTACTGCACCTTCCTAAACAGCCCATCTTGGAGGAACCTTTTAAGAGAATACTATCTCCTGAGTTTGTACTTTTTGAAATTCTTCCAAGGCAACTTGGCTCCCTCTTCCTTCCTGCAATTCATGCATCAATTGCTATCTAATACTGAATAATTTTGTCCTGTTACATGTTTTCTCATTTAGAATTATGTTCTGCCATAATCTGTGTTGGTTTCTGCACGAAACTACTGTACTAAATAGCTGCTGTGACACAGTCCCTTTCTTGTTAAATGAAGGTCAAGAACACACTAATTTGTTTTTTTCTGAGTGATTCTACTTAATTGCTCTTTCTTTCCACATTGATTTTGTGAAGGGATTCCAATTACATCACCTTATTGTGGGATATAGTGGAGTGCATGGCAGAGCCCAGCTCTGCAGGTATCCTCTGGGTTAGTGGGCCTTCATCAATGTACCTAGGATATAGTTTTCTATGGTATAGTTCAGATGCATTAGTCTATCTTCATATTAAAAGAAATCACCCCTACTGTTCCTTAAAAGTCATGTAACCTCCAGTTCCTTAATTGTGTTTTCTAAAACCATCCTTAGAATAGGGAGAACGGGCAGCACAGAGGTGAGAATGGTATTTTTTAGATGACCATTGAGGAAATTGTAGCAAAACAATGAGAACAAAAACCTGGACCAAGGATCTGATCTCATAAATTTTAGAGTATTTTGTAGAAAACACTTTTCAGACTTCATAATAATAATAGTATAGGTTTTCCTAATAAATATAAACAAATCTAATTTACAACAAGCCAGCAGATTGGAGGTGGAGCTTTTGAGGCTATCTTTCCAATCATCTTTTGTAAATTTGTTTACTTTTGAGTTAAACTAACCTGGATTCTGACTCCCAGGAGTGCAGTTAGTAATGGATATTTACTGTAGAGTCTCAGATTAAAGAAAAAATGCAAAATCACCCAGGTATACGGATGTCAGGTTCCCATTAGCAATGGTTTTACCTTCACATCCTTTTTCATTGCACCACTCAGCTTACTAACTTAGACACAGCTTTTTTAGTGCAACAGTATAACATGTTGAACATTAATTGTTAAATTTAAAACCACAGGCATAACCTGAGCAAATCTGAATGTATAGTTTCCATAGTGCTTTTGCATTTATACATCACTATTTCTTAAGAAAAAAACATAATAAATGAAACCATGTGGAAAGAAAGTAAAAATACTGCAGTTGGGTTCCACTTTTATGGTCCAGACAGTTTCTCCCTATACAGAGTTCAGTAAGAGTTTTACTTGTGAAATAAAATCAGATCCAAATTGTCTTATCATCTATATCAATCAGAAAGGAATCTTATTTCAAACTCTCTAAGGAAAAGAGACTGCTGGAGAGAAAGGAGTATCTGAACATGGGACAAAACTGTGTTGTACGGGGAGAGCAAATAATGTATGTAGTAGGCACTTTATACCTTTCATGAACTAAGCAGTCCTAAATCAAAACCCTTGCAGTAGGCTTTCTTTTAAAAGGTCATGTTCTTTTCTAGATCAGTGTTGCTCATTTACATTTGAGAAAAACACAGGAAAGGAAAATTGAGAATGCAGATGATACAGAGGGTTGGTGGTCCTTTATCAACTGAAAAATAAGACTAAGCTTCTAAGAATTAAGTGTTCAGTCAAGCAAAACCATTTCATGTAGTAAAATCCTTTTAACTGCAAATCCTAAAATCATAAAATCAGGTAATAGGACTGGATGTCCAACAAAGGGTTTTAAATACAGCTTTTAATAAATGCTGTATCCAAATCACTAAAACTGTAAGTCATTGTGGTCTCCCCACTGGTCTAGTAAAAAGAAATTATCAACTTCATGAATATTTATAGCAGAGATTTATTTCTAAATCTTCACACTTTTGCTCACTTTCTCTCTCCAAGGACTGACAAAAAGTATAATAAACAATTTTAGTGCTGAAAGATTTTTGTGAGTAAATAAAGCAGTAAAGACTAAGGATTCTTTACTGCTTTCAAGTAAACATGGAATTTCTTAAGACCAAAGGATTCATATATAAGCCAAAAAGTTTTTGTCATACAAGGATTTGAAAACGACAAGCTTGCCATTATCACTGTGTTATACTGAGATCAGGTCCGTCCATGCCTGGTCCAGTCTCTAGTTACTTCTGGTATTCTGACAACTAACTTATAAACCTGTTTTAGGGGTCATGAATGCTATTTGTCTTTCTTACGGATGAGGTCCCAAAGAGCTCTTACATCTTGGAGGGATTCCCATCAAGCTATAAAGAATATTTCTGTGACAGATCAGCTCAAATGCCTTGAACCTAGAAACTGGCCAAAGGTAAACAGTGAAATTATGTAATTGTTATAATATAGAATTATAATGTATATTTTTAAATTTGCTACATGCATTTTAAAACAAATTTATTAAAATTATTATTGTGTATGTAATCTTGTTTGGATTTAGACAGCATATTAGAAGTACACCTTGGACTTCATATGCAAACGTATGAAGTAGACATAATTTATAGTCTAAAGATCAGTTGCTGTAAATCTCACTTGAAAAATCTAAGAACATGATAATGGAGCAAGGGAAAGTTAAAGAATGGTCTGGAGAAACAAAAACCATTGCCTTATTGGACAGCAAAGTCATGGGTACAGATAGGGTTTTTAGTAACTAGTAATACTTTGAATAATAACATCTACTTTATTTCCCTTGGGTGACAGTCTCTTCCACATTCTAAATCTGAATGGATTTGGATCGCAGCCTTGAAATTCACTTATATGCTCTTTCCCAATCAAGTGGCTGCAGACCGATGGTAGAAGGTTCAAACATGAGCAAAGCTGAGCACTTGTCTCAGAGGCACACATGCAGAGGACACAGGAACACACAGGCAGAAGATATTGACACAACCAGGCACAAAGACTGGCAGAAAGGTGCTGCCTTCAACAGCACCTACGCACAAGGCTCACATAACACAAGCATAGACAGCTGTTTCCTCCACTTCAGCTGGCAGATACTGAAGGTCCCTAGTACAGGCACGCACATAGCACTCATCAGGTTCACAGTTGCAGATTCCCCCAGCATTGCCCTTCTGTCCACCAGGAAGGTGGCCCTGCTGCCAGCCCCTCGTACAACCCTGCAGGTCCCTGACTCATTAGCTGTACCAGCTCAGTGCTCACTGCAAACACACAACACTGATACACTCTTCCCACAAACACCCATGAACACCCCAAGTCCTTATGTTGTTCTCCTTTCCCCTTTACAAAAGGGAAATTTGAAGTTACAGAGTTCAGGTTGGCCCTTTCCAAGGTTGTGTCTGGAGTTTCTTAATGGCTCATCAGCTAGTGTCTAAATTTCTGATCTTTGGCATTGTCTCTGTTATCCTTTGTCTTACAGCTCCTTAACCCCAGGGTGACTTGTGAGTTCTGGCATGGGAAAAGAGTCCAACAGAGCTCAGCAAAGCCATCTGCCCCACGTCTCCTCTTTTCTTGGGGTGAACAGAGCTCTGATAATGAGACAGCGTCCTCTAATAGCTTTGGTATTTGACCCTTGAGACCAGTAACGACCGCTGTACCAAAAGATATGGGCTGCATTCCCTTAGGCATGATCACCAGCTTTCCTGCTTCCTCTTCCCCTGTGATCACTCTGCATGAAATTAGAAATCCTGGATGCTTGAAACTACATGGAAAGGCCAAGCATACAACACTGAATATCTTGCAGTGAGGCCTGGTGAAGGAAAGGATTTTGAGTTCATCAGCAAAGAAGTCATTTAGGATCAGTAGTTAAGAACATCATTATTGTTATAAGCAAAATAAAATTATCACCATTTTTTATTTTTCATTTACATTTTTTAATAATAATACTAGATTTAAAAACTGGTTGTTATGCAACAGAGCCTAAGAGGATTAGCATAGTTATCTAGAGAGGCTTACAGATGCTGTTTTGTTTCAGCTCTTCGGTAATGATAAATTTTAACTATTTGCAGGGGATGGCATTCACTCTTCTTATGTGGTAGTTTCATTAATTTCCTTAGGCTAGTATTTCAGATGCAGACTTGTCAAAAATTCTGAAGACAAAGCTCAGCTGTATCACGGCCATTAATGTTACATTGGGCAACCATCTGAGAAGGCTTTCAATAAATTCCTCAGGTTATACTACAGACTTTCAGGATTTCTCCAAGCTGCTAAATTTCAAGGTTAAAGGAACATCATTTTAACATTAAGAGGGTTTGACAAAGGTTTAATTTTTCCTCACTGCTTCAATTTAAAACAGCAGTTTTCATTCATCTCTCTGTATAGATGTTTCTGTTAATATTTTATGACATCTTAACAGAAGAAGGATGTAGGTACCGATTTTCTTTTCTTTTAAGCTTAGTTATAGTCCTCTGTCACTAATTATGTTTCAGTACCGATTTTGTAAGCACCTTTAAAAAATAAAATCTGTCTTGACCATCATCTTTCTTTTGCCTTTTGCTCAATTGCTGTATTTGGGTTTGCTTTTTTTTCTCCGAAACAGAGCACATGCTTCAAGCTGTTGCCACAAAAGACAGAGGAAGCGCAAACCATAATCCACTTTGTTAGCACTGTGAATCAAAACCATTTTAACCTTCTGTTGAGCTTCCAAGATATGCTACTAAGTTTAAAAATGTTACATACTTAATAACTTACCCTGTTTGTTTTGGGTTTGTTTTTTTTAAAAAAAAGATAATTTCTTGCTTCTCTAATTAAACAACTGTTGAGAAAGACTGGGAATTCGCAGATTGCCTTGAGTTCTCAGGTCATTGTCATAAAGGCTTCAAAGTTATTGTGGATATCTGAAGCTGTAAATCTTGGCTGTTCTAGCAGAATCCTTGTAATCTTTCAATTTAACCTTTCAAAGTCACGGTAGGATTATGTTTTAAGCATCCTTCTAAACTCTTATCAAGATGTTTTATAGTTTCATTGGGAACACAATGTGCCAACAAGCACCACCTATCTGCTACCATGATGTTAGCATTGCTAAGTTTAAAAATTAAAAAACCTATAAAAATTTCAACATTCTCCGGATTTGTTAGGTTGTTAGAATAAAGGAGACTAAATCTTCTCTTTCTTTTTGTTAGGGACTGCCAAAGCCAATAGACTGACAGAGGTGAGGTTACCACGCTGATCCATGTCCCCAGGCCCAGCCAGCAGCAAGGCTGAACACGTATTCCCCACAGGCACTAATGCACACATGAACACCATACACAAATACACATAGAAAGGGCCATCCTCACATGAAAACAGAAACATTCAGTGCTCACACAAAACCAAACATCACCAGCCGTTTCATCCCTTTCTACTTTCTGGTCAAACCAGTGAAAACCCATTAGTGGAAAGTATATACATTGCTTCACGCATCGACACGTACTGGCAAAGAGTAGCCAGCCCAGACTCTACCTTACCAGTTGCATAAGGCCCCATGGTCTCTCCAGTATCTAGCTTGGGCCTCCTGGTCCCTCCAGCAACTGTCATACAGATCTTCTGCTTCCTACAGCATCTGGCCCAGATATATGGCTGCTCCAACACTTAACTTCCAAATGTCTTACTCTATTCCCTGGCCAGCCCTGTGATGTTTGCCAGCAATCACACACTGACTCAGGCACCCCCGCAATATTCACACACCTCAGTGTCACCAGGTATTGCACCCTGTGCAATATTGCAGCGGGTCCACTCAGCACTCACAGCTCACTGTGACCTGATCCCAGTCCAGTGGCTGCTCACAGACCACCATACTCACAAACACATGCAGAGTCCCTTATCCAGGAAAACAAATAGAAATTAAGTTTAATGCAAAGCCAGGACCAACTGCAGGCACAAAGAGCTGGGTATGGCCAGACAAGTGTACTGCTCTGTCAGCTGTTTGTACTCAGCAAACCCCTGTTATGTCTTCCATCTATTTTCCCACATTTGCTCCTTCTTAGTGGAGGAACTCCGTTCATCCCTTTCCTTGCCTTCATTTCCTGCCTAAACATACCATAAGTTCTGTGTAATCCCCAAGCAGTATTGCCCCTTTAATGAGTCCATGCTCCTCAGCAGAGACAAGCCCCCCAGCCTGTAAGTGATCTCAGGACAGTATCTCCCAGGGACTCAAAGTGATAGATGTCATTCCAGACCCATGAGGCTGATGTCTTTCTGGCATGCACTCAGGGCACAGGGCAAGAGCTTGTGTCTCTGACTGAGTTACTGGGTTTCTCCCTGCTTGACATTCTGCTGCTCGCTTCTTTGTGTTAGGAGAGACTGAATAAGGCAAGTGTCACTCTTGTCTTCTCAAGAAGTCCCTTTCAACCTAAATAATTATGTGATTCTATGGGATGAGTCTTTATTCACAAAAACTAATACTTTTAAATAAAAATGTCCAATTTCTTAATGCAGAAAATTGCTATAGACCACAGAACTCCATTTTCTTAATCCAGGGAGCATAGTAATTTTAGATATTGTGCTACTTACACAAATCACGACCATTCCTTTTACAGTTCTGCTGAGATGTACAAATCAGTGTATTTTAAACTTAGTACACATTTCTCTTGGACTCTACATTCTCTGTGTGGATTTGGATTTGTATTTATGCATGAATTTCTGTTAGGACATTATTATGTGTCCTATGTTCAGCAGTAGCAGTCATTTTTCTCCTTCTTAGTAGCTGGTGTAGTGCTTTATCTGACATCTGTCCAGAACTACTAAAGCAAGAAATAAAACCCAAGCAGGGACATAAGAGACTGAAGAAGGAGAAATGCTTACTTAACTGTGTCATCCCAGCACAGCAATATCCCAAGAATACTCTAAGCTGCCACTCTCAATGTTGCTGTGCTTGTTACTTGCCTCATGAAGGTAATAACTTCCTGTGGCCTGCACTATTAATAGTTTAATATTAATTTTCAACACATTTGCTAATCTTTTCTGAACACTGTGTCCTCTCATTCCCACGTACTACTTATCCACATGTTTTGCAGGAATCATCCTTCTTGCTACCAAAGTTCTGCAAAGGTACTATCTTCCTATTTCGCTCCCCTTCATGGGATGGCTATCTCAGCCAAAGCGTAGCTTTCAGTAATCTGAAAATCCTGCCAGGTTTGTTTTTAAATTGTGTTGGAACAATTGCAAGCTAGCAAGATAGACCAATCTTAAAATCTATTATTCTGTCACCTGGGTATTATTACATCCTTCACTGAAATGCAAGAACCAGCCCTACGCTTAGTGTAAACTTAGCATATATACTTCTGAGTACATTGCAATATGAAATAAACAATTTAAGCTAAAGCTGCCACTGATAGTAAAGTAGTCCATGCAAAATATCAATAAAAGATCTGGAGCTATTACAACTTTCATTATATCATTAACTAATTTCAACTGATTTGTAGGGAAAATTTTTTCCTTTGTAATCAGTCTGATTCAGTAGGAACACTGCATCATATTCTGCTTGGTGGAATCATGATAAATGAATGACCACAGTACATTAGTAGAAATGTTTCAGCCAAATGGATGTATAATCCATGAATCTACCACCTTTAAGATATCATGATTCTGGAAATGTTAGATATTAATGCTACCAAGGGAGCTATTACAATCTAGTTTGCTAAAAAGAGCATTCAGATTAATCAGATTCAAGGCCATTCTACTGTAAAAAGGGACTTATACCTGAGCTAATATGATACTTGAACTCCCTCCACATAAAATTAATTTGGAATATGGTGAAGGTGCATTAAAGGAGACTTCAGGTATGTAAGCATGACAAGGATGGTTGCATGCTTTGTATTTTTTAGTTAATACAACATGTGATAGGAGGATGAAATCTGAGTATGAGACATTTCTAATTTAACCCAATTATTATGTTGGGTTTATTTTTATTTTTGTCCTACTGTTCTAAACCATGGTTTTGGAAGTACTTAACATTATATCAGTGAGGTCAATTTTATAAATGCCACTGTATATTAAAAATTCATATAATGCATTTAATAGCTGATTTGCAAACAATCTAAGACATGCTTTGTCTAAAACCCCCTGCATCACATCAACAAGAGGCTGATTTCTGGAAAAGGGCTATAAAACCTTGCAATTATAATCAAGTTATGAATGATGTTCTCACTTAATTACAAATCTTGATTAGGGTCTTCTATGCTAGGTTCTCTTTAATATCAAGATTAAATAATGAACGCCATGAAAGCTATCTAGTTTACCTGACCTTTACATAACTCTGGGTCAGGTATCAGTGTATTGTAAGTGTGCCCTTTATGAGTCTGTTAGCTCAATCTATGTGCCAGCTGTACTCAAATTCTATTAATACATCTGCTGCTAGAATATAGTCTAAAAAAATAAAAGATGGACAAAGACTGGCATAAAAAGCTATTTTCTCAGTCTTATGACCTAGAAAAATATCCTAAGGGAAGGCCACTAAGTAAATTAGGGAATTTTAAGATATATGCCTATGACATCTAATCAGAGATGCTTGAATTTAGCAAGTAAGAATGTAATGCAGAGAAGCATAATTATTAACTTATAACAATCCTTTTTCTAATTAAAGCCTATTTTTAAATTTTCTTAAACTCACTGGTTTAGTTTTAATATTCATAAATCTACACATTTTAGGAAAACAAAAATATTAGTACTGTAATTAGTCAACTGGAAAAGTAGAGTAATTTTATGAACATTCATAGAATAATATATGGGGGGAAAAGCACTGGAAAAAAGCATATACTCATGTTGTTTTTCATAACCATTTCAATGACAAAACTTAGGTTGCAAAAATGAATTGCCAGGTCACAAGCAGGTATGTACTGGTAGCAAAGTTTAAAATAAGCTCTTATGAGTTCTGCCTGAGAGTGGTAGTTTTTCATAACAGAAACACTAATAACACTGGATATCAGGCATAATTCTGCAGAAAATATAACACTTTTAGTTCCAAAATACAATGCAATAAACCAACCTAAATCTCAAATTGTTCTTTTCAAATGCTACTACTGGCAATTCTATGATTGACGTTTTGTTCTTGATTGTTCATTTTCTTAAAATTCTCTGATTTTGACTTTTCATCAGAAAGAAGCAATGATTAAGAAGTCTATTTGGGAAGGCTGGACAGCAAAGAAGAAGGGCAACACAAGTCACTGAGCTGCATTTCCCATTAAGTATCACTCAAATGTGTTCAAACTGCCACACAGGTTTTCTGACTGTTAATTCTCAGCAGAAATTACAATAGTCAGTTTAACCGTGTTCAGTGTTTTCAACAGAAAATATGAATCATTCTTTTTTCCTGATAGCTGGAATTTAAAAAAAACAGAAGAGAGAAGAAGCTCATTTGATGAAGATCTAGAAGCCAGCCATAGTTTAAAAACTTGATGTTATTAAAAGACTGGAATTCTCAAGATCCTACTGCAGAAGGCAAGATAAACCAAGTAATTCTCTTACTGTACCTAGCAGTGAGCAGAAAATGGCCTAAAACTCAAACTGCCAAATAAGGACTTGTGAAAAACAACATTTATGGTAGCAAGACTGGCAATAGAAAACATAGAAGTGTTTTCTCATTGATTTAATACTGGGTCAATACTACTAAAATATGAAGTTAAAGTGTTTTCATCATTACAATCTGTGCCAGCTCTTTGCTTAGGTACAGAATATTCACTGTAACTAAACCTTTTATTTCAAAGCATATTTGCGGTTGTAAAAGTTTGCAGTGCCTATTGCAATTTTAGACGGTAGTTCTTAAGATTTATTGTCAGACTTTATATCTTAGCAATGTTATATGCTGGCAATCTGATCCTGCTATAAAATTCAGAAAAAAAGTTATCATCGTATAAACAAACCTCATACCTGTCCCCATAGTACTGCTTTTAATGAGTTCACTTCTGACATCTTTACTCACTTCTAAGTCTGTCCTATTTCAAACTCATCTCTGCCATATTCTCTCAATAGCAATTTTGCTTCATTAAACATTTGTGATTTTGTCCTGCAAAATATTATACTCGGGCATGTATTACCTGAATACTTCTGTCAACACTACTGAGGTTCCTTTCAGGTCTTTCAATATGTTTATCCCATTGAGACCTACAGGAATAATCAAATCAGTAAAATATCTCTGAACATTCATGTCAAGCTGAAGATTCAGGGGGAATTTAGTAGTGGGTGCCATTTTAAAGAATTACGAGTTCTAAATATTAAATTCAAGTTGGGACAAACCTGCCTCTGGACCTTGCTTTCCTCTTCCACAGACTGTAGTCCAAAAAAACAGACTAGTTATCTTTCTTCTAAATATTTACCATTGAGTGACATGACTCCTAAAGATGAACTGCTTCTTTCCAACTACTTTTCTCTTAGGCCACGTTACATGGCTCCTTCCCTGAGAGTGCTGACTGCAGTAACTCTCATGTAGCACTCTCTCCATACCTTTCCCACCTCATTCTCCCTAGGAAACCACGTGCTAACTAGGATCCATATTCAAGGGCTCCAGCTTCTAAGTTCTCCTTTGGAACTAGGTTGTAAGATAGTTCTCTTATAATAATTTTTTGAAAACTTGCAACATAATAATTTTTGAAAAATTGCAAAATCCTGGTTTTGGAATTATGTTCTTAAACCATATAGCAGATTTTAAGACATCTTTGAACCTCTACCTTTTTCAGAAAAGCTTAGCCAAGCTTGGAGATGTTCGAAAGTTTAAGAAAATCTGAAGATGGATATAGTGCTACCATAATCCTATTCACAATTTCCAGCTTCATGCTGCTAGTGTCACCTGTGCAACTTACAGGAAAAAGCAATGTTGAAGATGGCACTATACAGAAGAGGTCTTCTAATATCACAAAAACTCTTTCTGGCTCTCAGCTGTGCTCTGATTTTATATAGAATTAGTTTTGCATCCCTGTGACTTGTGATCAAGACAGCAGAAAAGTAAAGCCACATTGTAATTTATCTGGCTCTGATGTATCTGTGCAGATGAAACCCATTTACCAGAAGTAAACTTGAAGAAAAATGTTACTGTAAAGAAATCATTCATTTGGGATATTCTTTTTCCCTTTTTTTTTTTCTTTTTGACCCCATCAGTTATGGAGTTTTTTCCTCTGTTCTATACCATTTACATATCAGAGAGTCAGCATGCATACAATGTTGACTTACTTTGCACATTTACATTAGTTCCTGCTGTCTTCTTACTGCTTTTGTGTACACCATGTGTCACATCCTAAGAAGGTCAGTCCAGCAACTCAGAGATATGAACATCTTCTCAAAAAGGAAGGGAAGGAAGGAGAGACCCCTGTATTCAGGTGACATAGTCTTCAAGCCATTTCTTCTCTCCTGTTGAATTAAGATGATGACGAATGAGTCCTCCTATGGATCATAATATTATCATAACATCTTACTACGTGACTGAAAGTGCAAAGAGATCCTTGAAACTCGTAAGGGGTCAATGTTCTTTACAAGTGAATTGATGAAGTA
Source organism: Coracopsis vasa (assembly GCA_026283785.1). Lineage (NCBI taxonomy): Eukaryota > Metazoa > Chordata > Aves > Psittaciformes > Psittacidae > Coracopsis > Coracopsis vasa. The sequence goes on along the minus strand of JANHGB010024030.1, from coordinate 19,822 downwards.
GGTGGCTTACTGTGACAAAAATTTGGGGTGATCTTTTAGTACAAACTAAGATATCTATATAATCTGGGAAAAGCTAAATGCTCTAATATTGAAACCTACATGTTTTCAAGATTGCAAATAAGATGCAACAGTCTTTATAATTAGCAATCACACTGGCACCAGAACCAAGTACAAAAACAGACAAATGACTATTTGTTTTAAAACAACCTTGCTTAATCCTCCTGTGATCGCTCAAAGAATGATGAGACCTTTCAGAAAATCACTAGTAGTGCTGTCTTGGCCAGCACCCTAATTAGACTTTCTATGAACTTGGGAATTCGGTAAAGGTGACATTTACATCAAAGGATTTTCCCCTTTGTTTTTCAATGTATGATCATTTAAGTGAATACAGATCATTTATGCTTGCATTAAGAGCGTTTCATTCTTCTCCAGGTTCCAGGTATCATTCTTGCAAATTAATTCATGCAGCCATTAAAAAGTCCATTAATCTCTTTAATATCCAAGAGCCCAGTAACTTAATCATTTTTACCTTTTGCTATATTATAAGAACTTGCCAGTTTTCTTGCTATTAACCTACCAATTGTATTGAGCTAAAGCCAGTTTTTCCAGTGAGAAAGGCAAAAGTGAATACAGACAAGGGTGATTACAGGCAGGGGTTCTTCTCTTGTTGGTCGTTAATATGAGGTCTACTTGAGTTACAACATTCTTTTTTCTAACAGCTTAATAAGAATAACTTAATAAGTGTATGTGAACAACACAACTATGTTGCATAGAAAAGGTTATGTGTGTCTGTAAACGGTCTCATTCAAGTGTTTAAATACAGATTTAGGAATCTTTCTTTAGTTATTTTTTAGTATTTTTTAAGATACTGGTTCAAATAAAATATTGTTGTGTCATAGTAAGTAACTGGTTACATTCTCTGGGATATTATGGAGGCATTCTGATCATGAGTTCGTAGTACTGTTGGTTTTGTTCAGTACAGAGGAAAACATTACCTGAAATACGTAAAGAAAGATATAATGGGTTATACATATATTAACTAGTGATATACTGCTTCAATATAACATAATATGAGCTTGAAGTAACTACCTTTATTGTCAGAGGAAGACTCATTTAAAACACCATCCTCTATCCCTTTCTTAGTAGGTTTTGATAAATGAAGATTGCTTCTCAGTGGTGTCTATATAAAAGGTATAGAAAATAAATTTAATATGGTTATAAACCTCCTGCCAGTGACCTATATGCAGCATGCTTTTTATGTCCTTAGGGCTTCTTAACAAGGCTATTGAACCCCTATGATTTCCAGGAGGAGGATGGTTCAATATAGCCAGACATCAGTTTAACATAGAAATAATGAGTGATTCATAGCACTACATGACATCCTGCTCAAAACAAGAATCAGGAAGACAACTTGAATGTATCATTGGCAAGGATAGAGCCAAAATTGTTAATAAGGTCCACCTTGAAGTCATGAAGTTATAGTATCTAAAACAGACTAAGAGTTTGCTTTTTTATACTCCCTTTGCCAATATGGTATTCCCACATGCATAGAGTGATGGCATTTTTTTCATAGTTACACTAGCAACACTAATAGAACAAGGCAGACACCACTGGAGCATCAGCCCTCAAAAGTAGTAGCCCAGATAATTTTACATAGATTATCTCCTGTTTTGGTTGGGTTTGGTTTTGTTTTGTTTGGATTTTTTCTTTTTTTTTTTTTTTTGGTGTAGGGGAGGGTATTGCATAGTCCCCTTATTGTCAAGTTTGAATGTTTATTCTCAAAATCTTCCTCTTTGCTCCTATTCTTTACCTACACTGTCCCTGTCAAGAGAGATAAACGCACATTCTCAATCATTTGCCAGCTTGAAGAACAGAGATACAGAGGCACAGCTATTTTGCCAAGGGTCAAACAGGATACCTGTGGTGGAGCAAAGAATCATATTTAGGTCTCCTTGGAGCCAGATTAATGACATAAACGTTGGACTAGACATTCTCTGTATACATTATCTATTTTCCATAAAGAAGTTTCAAGCAGCTTATTTTCAGTGCCAGAATTGTTCTAGCATAAAAATGCAAAATCATTCAGCACCAGCAGTGTTACTAGGATGCCTAGTAATAATAAGTAGAGGACAAATGGATACATATACATATTTATATACATTTATACACACATATATACACACACATAGAAGAAAATAAAGAAGATGTATTTATTCAGAGAAAATAGCATTAAATAGACAAGTAAGTAATGCTTTTGAGACATAGATCCAAATAAAGATACATGTAAAATAAGATTTATCCCCTTAACATCAATCCAGGAAATATTAATAAAGTCCATGGATGTTGATGTTGATTTAAATCTGTAGGTAACTCAAATGAAAAAGAATGCCTGGGACTTGTTTTGGTTTGGTTTTTTTAATGACCAGTGAATTCATGTGAGCAAAATCTCCCTCAATACAATAGCACTAAAAAAAAAGGGTTCTTACCTCCAGAGCTTTCAATGTGCAATTGCTTTCTCACCTCCCAACAACTATCAAAAGTTTTATGGCATATTTGATGTAACTGAATGTGATAGAGACAAACATTTTGATATACAGTTATTGCAGCGCTGTTAACTTGTTCAGCATAATGAAACAGACTGCTCGAAGACAAAACCAACCAAACAAAACAACCCCAAACTAATAAATCAGAAAAGAAAATAAAGGTAAATGCTATATGTAGTAAAGATCTCCCATGAAATGTTGCCTAAGCCACTAATGTAAGTTTTGTGTCTGATTAAATAAATGGGCAATGGGTTTTAAAAGTTTTTTTTATTAAGATTGTAGCAAGACCATTACCCAGGTAAGTTCTGTAGGTTTCTTTAATCATAGCCTAAAACTCTGATTCAGAGTCCCTTGAAAGTGATAAAAAGAAGATAGCTGATTTCTTTGGGCTATAGATCTAGGTCAGAATCTTACTACTAACAGTGATTCCATTTCACTGTTGGTCACTGTTTACTACTGGTAATTTATTTCCACTTATACTGATGCATATTGTTGAAGTTTTCATAAATACAAATTGAAATATTTGTGCCATGACAGCTATATTATTGTAGAAATTAGAGGTGAATGTTAATTTTTGATTGTCACCATGGCACTAACATTAAGCCCTTAAGAAACAGAGAGAAACTAAAGAAAAGTAGAACTTTCTCATCAGCTGTTTCCCCTGGAACAATTCAAGAGAGAAAAATATCACCACAGTTAATAGCATAAAGTCTCTGAGTGGCCTGAAGCAAAAGCACCTGTCAAAACTGCAATCACGAAAAGGGTCACCAGAAGGACAAATGCTGTATATAGTTGTATAGCAGTTCTTTGAAAATCATGTTCAAATACGCTGTAAATCCACTATTATACAAATAAATCCAAGGATTATTTTTGAATACATGGAAATAAAGATTATCACTATGGACAGAAGTCAGTGGGACTTCAATTGAAAATCATTACACAGTAGGCTAGCTACATTATTGACTGCTCAGTTGCAGTATTGAATTTGTGATTAAACTTGAGTTAAACTGAAGAAAAAATGCTCATGGAATTTTGAAGTCCTGTGGCAAGGAATTAGATTGTTTTCCTACATTTTAATGTCAATCTATCTAATGGATTTTCTGTCTCCTATTGTGAAATTAGAAAGAAGGAGGGAATGGTCTTTCAAAAATAAGAGAAGAATATAGCACAAAAACCTTACAATCTACGAAAATTCCAACTTCCTCAGTGTTTGCTTGTGAATGATTTTACTAAATGGAAAATATTGGTTTATCATAACACCGGAAGGAAACTGCAATTGTTGTTTCCCTCCCGCATCCAGAACTCAGAATTCACACAAAGAGCATTAACAACCTCATCTATTCCCCTGACTGACCAGGATTAGGGTACTATACACATATTTTTCTAGACAGAGATGTAAAGCATGGATTCTTGCTATAGCTGGGCTGAGACAGTCTGCCCAGTAGCTGCTCCTGAATCTCAGTCTTCCTGGTAGGCATCTCACCTGAGCACCAGGGCTGAGGCTGTCCTGGGACAGCCCTAGAAGAAGACCCAACAGGGTGTCCTTCTTCTCAACCCTCAACTTCTCTGGGACAAAGGGACCAGGAGACAAGGAGACCTTTATGACAAACGGGCTTAGCTGAGGCACACATTCAGCTCTTCCTCAGACCCTCTACATCTGTTATCTGATGAAGAACTGAAAAAAAAGGAAGCAACTATGTCAAGTAAGTACTTCTGTTGCTTTCTTTTTCTTTTCCAGGGAAATATTTAACATATATGTGGTTGAGGTGGTGGGTCAATCAGAAGCCAGCTACTGTGGCAATACCTCTGAAAGACTCTCAGGACCTGACTGGGTAAGGACTCATGAATTTTCTTCTTTTCTTCTGCTGTTCATAGACATGAACTGAGAAAGTTTTCACAAATATTAAACCCAAAATTTAATTTACCTTCAAAGTATTTAAATACTAACTTCAGTTATAAAATTGTGGAACAACAAGAATTTATACATAAAAGCAAACTCTATAGAATTTTTTTTCAGTAAAGGCTAAATCTTCTTTGCTGTATGAGGCCATTTAACACAGGACCCCAGGCACTCTGAGAGGCTTCTGCTTCCCTTCCACAGGGATAGGCTACCCATGCCCACAGCCAGCTCTGCTGCTGTGTCGCTGTGAAGTCTGGTTTCTGGGAAGCAGCTGCAGGGGAAAGATCAATGCACAGCCCTGCTGGGCTCCCCCATCACTCAGGGGTTGCAATTCAGCCCCAGCCTTCACCCCTGATCCTTTCCTAAGTTGCACTGCAGGCACCCTGGTTGCCTGGAATCATATCCTTGATCTGGACCCTGACCTAGTGACACAACTTCCCAGCCTGACCTGAGACCTGCATTGGCACTGTGGACTTGTCTCGTGATCCGGTCCTGTAGGTGGTTTCAGTCAGTGTCTGCAGACCTGTCCTGCTCCCCTCGCTAGGTTATGTTACCTCCCTCGATTGCTCCCACATTGCTGAAGCCACGGCCCTGCTGGCTTTGTTATCCCACCCTTGCTGTAGCTCTGAGTCTTGTGCTCATGATACAAAATAAAATTGGTTGCCAAGAAAATGTAAATCATGGTCTCAGATTTTTCTTTTGCTTGGAGTTTACGTGCAACCTTAAAGATAACAACTTTTTTAAAGTAGTAATATCTGATTACATTAAGCTCACAACCTGCAATCGCTCCTTTTCATGACATTCTTTCTTTGCCTAGCTACTGTAATAAATTATTTTTCTCTCCTATAATAGGAGATAAAATAGTTTCATTCTTGCATCATGCAAACTGGCTGTATAGCACATTCCATTTGAGACACTTGTTACTAGAAAGTCTGAAAAGCTTTCTTTTCCTAATTAATCTTTTTATTTCTTGTCAAACTTCCTTCTTGCATAGACAATGCATGGAATAAATTTATATGCACAAAAGTTGCCAAGCTGAAATAGCTGACTGTTCTCACAGTTCAGTGCTTTAATCTGAAACTCCATCTGAGAATCTATTACCAGATTATTCAATAGAAGGTGCAAGAAGGTGCAACGATTGAAGCATATGCTCAATTTTGGCCTCTCTGAAAGTACTAGTAAGAAGATAATGGGACTGTTCTCAGTCTCCAAATCTAAAAACATGCTGAAATTTTATGTCAGAATCTAATTCATATATGCATCTATTTAAATTTAAGCACACGGATTGGTCTCGTCATGATTATTTGGATGATACTACAAAGCTCATTATCAGAATAGATGGAGAAGATCCACCTGTGTGAAATAAAAAATTGTTTCCTCTGAATTTTTCTGCATCTATATATTTCAATCATAAAATGACAGGTTGTTTGTATTACAGACACTTTATGATATTAGTATATTTAGTTTCACAATTAATTTTTCCTCAGTCATACTATGATAAACTTCACCACTACTACATTAACAAATCAGTGCTAATAGAGACCGACTCCAGCTTATTGGCCTCAAACACAAGGTCTGCAGAAAGTTAACACATCTGATTTAAGAGGAAAGCACTTTCTGAAAGGGTAACAGGCACAGGTTACATGACACCACTATTAAATATTCCGTAAATGATAGATGTGCTAATACTATAAAGCAGCAGTTGTGAAGATTAGGTTTCTTTAAAATAGTCTGACTGTGCAGCCCCAAGAGAAGAAATTAGAACTTAATGATGAAATTCACAGATAGCAGCAGTGGGGTCCAAGTGCAAGACGGCACATCAACCTCTTCTAATCAAATGTACCAGACACTTTTGGCCATGGTTGTTACCTCCAGTGCCAGGAAGCCTGTGATCTAATAATGCTCAATTGTTGCATTATGTCACATTTGGTAATCATATTGTCTAGTTGCAGATGCCAATTCTGTTGTATTTTGTAGTCTCTGACATCAAAACAAGATTAACTCTAGTTTCTCTGTATTGCAGAGAGATTAAATACTTGAATACGGTGTAAAAAAACATTCTCACACTCTCCAAAGACACAGAGAGATAGGGACACTCTGTAACAACCCCAAAAACCTTATTAAAAAAATATTTATGGATTTAAAAGTTTATATGCAGCTGGCAGAATCCATGAATAACAATAGACAGAAATAAATAAATGCAGGCAGTTTATCAACACCCCAAAAAGAAGGCAAATGATTGCTAGGGGGACAATGAGATTTCTGTTCCATGAGTAGATCTAAAACCTAAGGGGACAGAGTTTAAAAATTATGAAGATTGCACAAACTATTCCAGTCTGATAGTCCTCTAACAATATTTGAGATCAAACTAAATGTCATATTTGAATTGAGGGAAGTTCAGAAGGGTGACTTCTAGTCATCCCTATAGTAAGGCAATGACAAACACATCCAGAACTATTGCCAGTGCATTTTCAATTCTCTTCTGACAGTAGGGGTAGAGAACATCTTTATCAGTCACAGCCCACTGACAATTTCTATACTGTTGCCTGACAGTGTTCCAGACACTTTCTCTCAGAGTTGTGGGTCAAGAAGGCAGTTCAGTTTCTTTCAGTCCAGAGAAGTGAGAGCCTTGATCTTCAGCGGTTCTAAAGTTTAATGTCACAGACCAGGTGCACAAGGGCTAGAACCCCAGGTGGCAGATCCCTAGTGCCCATGAATCTAACTATGCTTCTTAATCTCACTTGCTATCGTAAACAGTGGCTGATTGAAAGTGCCCAAAAGCAATCACTTCAGAGCAAAGTACTTGTAGCAATTTACACCAAAAGTGTGTAGCATCCACAGAAACACAAGTAAAGTGAAGGCTATTTATATATTTTCCTTCTCCTAAAGCCCACTCTTTCCTTACCTGTTCAGTAATTCCCATTCAGCCCACTCACATCCATCCAACTTTTGCCTGAGAGAAGCAAAGTCTGAGAGAGCCTGCTTTCCTACTTCTTCCAAACACTTCCCTCCAGATGCTCCTGTTAGTTACTGTATTGTGTCTTTTCTTTTATTGGAAACTTTCTGAAGCAAGAGCTGGTCTTTTCTTCTCTGTAAATTCAGCCTTGGAAGTAAATGTGTAACTCTGCCTTACATCTGGAAAATAGCATTTTCCGAGTTAACTGTCCAGCTGCTATAATCTGTCTCCAAATCTTGTACTTCGGTTTCTTATTTCATTATAACTGCATTTGCTGTTTGCTTTCACTTTAAAAGTGTCCTCTGAATTCAATGGCAGTAGGAAGGATAGTATTAAGCATGTAAACTAAAGTGCTTTTAATAGTAATTTAAAAGGAAAAAATCCTGATTTTGCAAGTATCATCTACAGGTTTATATCAAGATTTTTTCCCTCTTTGTGTAAGGCTGTATTTCAATTATGTAAGTCTTCCTTAAGCAGCTATTCATTATGGAATACGATGGTGAGCTAAAACTTAACAAATATGATTATCCCTTCTTTGTTCTCAGGGACTGCTTTATGTTTAGCAGCTCACACTGTTGAAAAGTACAATCCCAGTTAGGAACAAGATGTACTTCAGAGGCTGAATCAGTTTTATCTGATGGATATTGCTTGAATTAATCATCTTTGCATTATGTTTCCAGTTTCTGCTTCAGAACTCATGAGAATATTTTTCTTTGTTTGTTTTTTTTTTCCTGACCACAACCCAGTGGATTACCAGCAATGCATTCTTCTGTTGATCCTAACTTCTCCGTTTAACTGTCATCATTACTGAATTTCATGTAGCCTCTAATCTTCAGTCTCTGTTGAGCTACTGTATTTCTAAACAACAAAGAGGACACACGTATGGCAGTTCTTGACACCCCTAACCTGAAATGGAGAGCTCCACATTCCCATTTCGCCTTCCTCAGAGCTGCCATTTTGCCCACTCATGGCAGGTGCCCCTGACCATAAAACTGCTACTCATTTCACCTGGTGAACTATATTTTTTTTCACATCAGATTGCCTGATTCTTCACATCTCCAGTGTATTAATAAGCCCCTTATTCATACCATTACTATAAAACTTTCTATTTATATGTATAAAGCTTATGACTGACAATATTAAAACATTTCATTTAAAAATTGCATTTTTAAAAACACATATGTATACTGAAATTCTTCCTTCTTTCTACTGTTACTTTGTTCAGTTTTGGCTCCCCAGCAGTTCACTTCTAACCTCTCATTCACCACATTCCCCAGGATCCTGGCATTTGATGCCAAGCTCCTAGTGACAGCTGAAGCCAAGCCCACACTCTTCCACGGCCCTTCTTGCAGAAGCCAAATGTTTCTGTCAGGAATATCAAGTAGCCATTTCTTACAAGGAACCCACACAGCCAGGGTTCTGGGAGTTGAAAGACATGATGTGTCAAAAAAAACCCACAAAGTGATCTATAGTAATTTTAAACTCAAGCAAATCTGGAACATCTTAAACCTCCAGACACAGCTGTACCTCATCTTACATTAAAAGCTCATCTAATTATGCACTTTAAAATGTATTTCTTCTTCTGTATTTTTTTTTAGCAAAACCTTAGGTTTAGTTGCTGTTTCTTTGAGGTATTTTGTTCCAGTACTGGAAGACACTTGTATGAGCAATACTACTGGATATATCTGTACACCTATAAATTCCTCTGAGCTCTTTGTCAATAACAGCTAACGCAGTCAGCTTTGTAAATTTTTTTCCACACCATAAAATAAACATCCTCTCTTCCTCCTCTGGCATTTTTGATTATAAAACTCAATTTCTTTTTAACAGACACTATTAAGTCAGGAAGATTAGTTCAAAAGCTACTCTTGCAAAAAAAACCTAAAAAAACCACTCTCAATTATTTTTTCCAAATCCACAGGCTTTTTAAGCGATTATACCCAAAGTGGATTAGTGACTTGTAAATATAGTGACTCAGCTGCCTTGCCTATTTCTCCACCACTTTGCATTATTTTCACACCCCAGTGTGACAGAATCTCATCATGCGCATTGGGTTTAGTAAGTGAATCTTGTCAAGTAAGCTTCAGTCATTCCTAAGGCTCAGAGGCTTGCTGCAGTCAGCATTCCTTTGGACTGCTCTGTCAACAGAAACTGGAAGAAAAGCTCTCACTTATGTTTTGAATTTGGGGCACTGAATAAGTTGAAATACCAACTTGATGCTCAAAAGCTGTGTACTTAAGAACGGAAATATCAGTTTTGCTAGTTTGGCTTTTAACTTACACATATCACTTTTGCTGTGACACCTCTTCCCTGAGGCACTTGAAAGGAAGAGAACTAAAACAAAGAAATATGTCACTCCCGAACAGTTTCAGTAAGAAAACAAAAAGACTAGTACCTGTTTCATTGTATTAAATTACTTGCAGATTAACTTCAAAATAGAACTGCTTACTGCAATGTGTGGCTAGACATTTCAATAAAAGGTTTACACCTTTGTTTTGAAATGAACATACACATTCACTTTAAAATCACATAGAGATTTTGGCAATTAAATACATTCCAGAACTGCTTGAAGAGCTTGAAAATATTTTAAAATAGTTAAACAAATAGCATACTTCATAAGCCAGATTTTCTAATTCGAGTTATATCCTTTATACCATTCAGTACCCCAAAGTCCCTCCTAGATCAGGTCCTTCATTCTAAAACCACAGAAGCTGCATTGCACGTGTTGAAATGAGAGAGGAGTCCTACAACATGGAGAATTTATCCCTTTCCTTTCTGCCTTGTCTCCCCTGCTTTATGTGCCTGAAAATAAACAGCGGAAGAACCTGATCTTAAATAAAAATAGCTTCCTGAAAATTTCACTTGCATTTCTGTGTGTAAATCTATGCCACTGAACAGACACTACCTTCAGATATTTACTTTGTTTCTTGCACTTTTACATAAACAACTTAATCTGTATAAAATTTGGAACTTTTCTTTTTTTATAATTTAATATCATTTTACTCATGTTCCTTGCTGAAATATTCCTCTTCAAATATGAAAAGTGTATGATGACACAAACAGAAGACTAAAGTCTTATTGAGAGGTAAACCAGGATTACTGGTAGAAAAAATATTTGCAGTCAGATTCTGTGTTACATTTTCTACTCCTCTAATCAATGTTTGCACCCCTGTTCACTGAATTAGTCAAATTTCAAGAGGTGGCCCTAGCACAAGGAGAAATGCAAGAGGCAGTTAAACTGAATTTTTTTTTAAAGCTTCCAAGTAAGATCTTTCTTTGTAAGGCAATTCTAACTTTAATTCTAACTGAATAATGCAGAGCAGTTGCAGAAAGTAAATTATAAATTAATAATCCCAAGTCTTCACAGAGAAAACCTGATTCTCTCTGAGTTTCACGTGAACGGAAATAGCAACATGACCTACTTTTCCAGTCAACACAGTTTCAATGACAAATATTCCCAGTGAACTCTTCACAGATGTATGTGTAATTTTATTACCAGTCAGAATCTGAAAAATCAATAACGATCTGCCTTTCTTTAAAGCAAACAAGTACAACACATACACAGTCATGCACACATTGTATATACTTGAATATATCTGCGTATTCCATATATACTTGTGTACCTTACATACATACTTGAATATGTGTGAGTATAAAATATACATGAATGTCTTACTGAATTATAACTCAGAAGTGGGAAAACCTGGGCTCCTTTACTGCAGCTTCTGTTTCTCTGTTTTATAAAACTGACGTGAGGTTGACTGGCAGAGAGTGGGTGAAGGCATTCAAGTACAAGATCATGTAATTCACTCCTTACAGACAGTTCCACTCTGCTTTGGAAAGTTTAGTCTGATTCAACTGAAACTGTGGCCAGTTACCAAGTGATTTGTCATAAATTTCATTCCAGCCTCACATCTACCTATCCATGCTATCCCTTCTCCTTCGAACTCAAACTTTTCACAGGTGAGTTTTCCCTTTGCTGTCTCTGTTGACCCCAGAGTCATGTAGCCCTTGAAGAACTTAGCAAACAAGTTTCTCCCCTTCATTCTTACCTTCATTCATTCTCTGCTTGGATCAGGAAAGCCCTGCCTGCTCCCTTTCAGTGACCCAGCCATGCTTTCATGGGCCTTGGTTGCATCCTCAGACAGGAAGATGTAAAGGTGTAGCAATTCCCAGAGGAAAGAGAAACTAACTCAGGTTAGCATTCTTGAAAAAGCTGGCTGCCAAATATTTTCCTGGAGAACGTTTTTAGCCACACAGGAAAATAAGCCTCTGGCAAGCAGTTAAAACTATTTCACTAACACATAAAATTATATTACGCTCTGGTAGTTACACTCATGATTATGTAAGGAAATAATTATTTCTTTTTAAAGACAGTCAAGGTTTGCTCTTTTTCAGGATGTGAATGCATTCAAATTTGAACAACCTGAGAGATCAATTTGTCACTACACGGGTTTTTATTCTAGAAAATTCGTATAATTATATTAATGACATGAAATTAATATTTAGTTATTTAGAATTGCTTCATCCCAGTTTTTCAATACTTGGAATTAATAATATGTGGAAAATCTAGGATACAAGTGCTATCCTAGCCTATCACAGTCACTGCCTTAACTATGTGCCAGTCTTTTCAATGCGAGCCCAGGCTCAACTCCAGAGAAGCTTATTAATAGCTGTAACAGAAGTGTAACCGGTCTTTCATAAACTTGTACACAAAATCGTTTTTAGACATTGTAGTATACCTGAAAAGAGAAAACATACATTATTTCATGTCTTTTGGAAATAGCACCAACATATGAATATATTGCTATTCACTGACATTTAAGCCTCATGCCATAGAGATGACCAAGATAAATCACTAGCACAATGTTAATCTTCAAAAAGAACTTGTTCTTCATGTCATGAAAAATTCTTTCTTTCAAGTGATGGAGTTTACCTAGTAAATTAAATCTCTAAAGTAATAGAAGAAATAACCCATGACACTGGTGGGGGAAATTAAATTAGAGCCACTAATAGCAGGTCAGCACAGTCCAAGCAGAGGTAATAGAAGTGACCACATGAATGATAAGCAGACCTTCACTAGGCTGTGACATCTGTCTCCCAGTGACTGTGACAAACATTCATCTGTGAGGCAAGCAATTCACAATTGAGGCACTAGTATGTTTATGGTGCAGCCAGGCAGTGGCGGAGCCAAAGCATGCCGGTCTTTCACAGCAGGATGTTCTAATTGCCTAATGAAGACCACTAAGAGAAGTAAAAATATTTGATCCCAGCTTCTCTGCTAAATCAATCTGCCACTGCTCCAGATAATCTTTTAGCTTCATTTATTTTCTTATCTATTTATCTATCTATTTTCAAATATGGAAGATATTTTCTGAATAAGTACAATCCCCATTCATCCCAAAATTGATAAGCTACTGTAATTCTACTCAGTAGCAGTAAAATACAAGGGAAAAAAGGTAGGAAAATATAAACAACAGATTCTGATCTGGAATTGGAAAAGATACAGTGTAGCTTTCTCTAGAGACTTTAACATCACTGAAATAGCCATTGGCAACATAGCAGGGTTAAAGTAAAATGGTCTCATGCATGTCATAAAAAGCACCTCTGAAATTCAAGGCCTGATTTATTTCCTAATACCAGAGCACAATCACTGATCTTTTGATGTAAACCTAATGATGTAATAAATAACATATGTCCAGAGAAAATACAGGTTTCTATAAAACACAGGGCTAAAGGGTAAGGTCATATTCTACCACTTCTTTTCTCTACATTGAAACAACTCATTAACACGCACCATCATCATTGTCAAATATTTTCAGTGGGAATTAAGAGTACAGACAGAAGAAGAAAGGGCAGTTGGATGACAAATACGAAAGTGCTTGGGAAAGTAAGTGTGTAAGTAAGTAAACAGATAAACCTTACAGCATATGAGCCTCTGTTCAGATAATAAAAGAGGCTGAAAGAAATATTTGTTTACATTATCGACAGGATATATGTGATCTTAACCTTTTAGTCATTATGTCAAAACAAACAGCATATTAAAATGGAAATTTCCCAAAAGTTACTGATTTGCAAAGTGAAATAATGAACTTCATATCCCTCATTTACTCACAATACTTGTCTCCATTTAAATGGTGATTAGGCTTTCTCAGTAGTAATGATAATTTGACAGTATTATTACCTGGCTTAAAAATACAGAGGTACAAGTACAGGGGTAAAATGTTACTAAAAATGCCAGTCAACATTTTCTGGTGTTGAGTTAGACATTAGCCCTGTGAGTTTGACATTTCCAAATAGTATCCTAGCACAAAAACACCCCTTGTGCCAAGGCCCTGGCAGTCTTTTGAGGCAAAGCATCAGTCTCTTCAGCTATGCAACACCCTTCACCGGATAACTGCCTCCTGTGAACACACTGCATCCCTCTGTCTGTGTGCACTGACGTCTGCCCAGAACACATTATAAACTGGCATCAGGTCCAGTCCTCACTGGTGACAAAAGGAGTCCTGAAGAAATGGCTAGCTGAGGATATTCAAACAATATGCAACTAAGGCATATCATGAAGAGCAGGCGATACACCAAAAAAACTTGTATTAATTAGATAATTAGTTAAAGCTCCCTCAAAGCCTAACTTTTGTATTTATTGCAGGCTGGGTTTCAGAGCTTGCTAATATACAGATTCTCTTAATTTAATTTTAAAAGTTTTCACTATCATTTCTAGATGCCATAAACTTCATATGTAGCATATATCTTTTTCTCATACAAATATCCTAGCAAAAGTATTGGACATGTCTTTCAAGGAGACAGTGTATCACAAATCTCCACAGTTCCTCAGAACTAAACCTTCAGAACTACAAAACTAATTGAAATAAGCCCCGCTGTGCTTCCAGACCAAAAATAAAGATTATCTTAACAGCTATGTGGAAAAGAAAGTCAGTAAGGCAACTTTCCAAACTTCTACTTACCTACTGCTACAATTAAGGGAAGTTTTACGGATGACTGACTGCAGACTGAAGAGCCATAGAGCCAATTTCTTCTGAAAATTCTGGATGTCAGAACAGAAACAGCATCAGTATGAGGTGAAAAACTGAGGACACCAAACCTTCTCAAATCTTTTAGGACTAATTTTTCCAAAAGCAACTTCAACCTAACTCCACTCTAGTTGAAATTGAGAGTCATTTGAACAAAAAGCAAAAAACAAAAAATAAAAAAATAAAAACCCAAACCAACCAACCAATCAAAAAAAACGTGCGAAAAAACAAAAGCAACCAACCAAAAAAAAAACCCCACACCAAAACTGAGGCATCACTAAACACTTTACAAAACATCCTTACTGTGGAATTTGTACAGCTTCCTAAGCCTCTTAATGAATTTTTAGGCACTTTTTGATGGTCACTATGTCTCCATTAGAAATTATCCTATTCCCACTGTGGCACTAGTTAGATGCTAGTAAATTTACTATTTACTCACCCTTCACACAGGGGCAGGTAAAGAGCCCAGAGGTTTTTATACAGGCATGCCAGATACAATTCATAATCATAACAAGAAAGTGCCCAACACGTCCGTTCATTTCCTGAGGACACCCACAGCCCAGGACCCCATGTCAGCCCCCAGGGCTGTCAGCCCCTGCCCCAGCTGGTCTCCTGCTCCTCACAGCCCTGCCCAACTCCTCTATGAGCCCCCCAAGCCAGGCCCACTCAGGGGCTAAGGCCCTAGCCCAGCCTCAAGCAGGGCTGGTGAGCCCCTTATAACCATGTTACCACACTCAACCTGTCTCTTAGGTGAAGACCCTACTCCCTTAAGGAGCTATTAGTCACAGTCTTTTCAGGCTCTAGTGTTTTGACACCAGGTCAGGGTTTTAACCATAAAAATTGTACTTGTCATACAGCCCTTTCCTAAATCTGAGAAGCATTTCTCTGCTGCTGCTCCCCAGTGGTTCCAAATTTGCTCCATGCTTCGTCTCCTCCATCAGGGAAAGAAACAAGGACTGACCATTCTATAAGCAAAAAAGATTGGAAAACAGGCAACATCAGCCCTTAATCCTTTCCCTTGGGAAGCGTATAGCAGAAGGCAGAAATAACTTGGATCCCAGAGAGATTTCTTGAAGAAATATGCACCAGAATTAAATGTTCGGAACTTTTTACTAGATGCAACATTCAGCACTTGAAATTATCCTGGGAAATGTCTTCTTAAAGTTGCAGCCATTTTACACTACTCCAACTCATGGCCCTCACCTGACAGGAGTCCATGTGACAGCGGCCCGTCAGCAGAACTGACACATGCCAGAAGGCTTTGGGTAATGCACCGCAGGAGTCCATCAGAAACAGACATGTTGGCAGTCACGGAACAGAAAAAGGGATGATTACTAGCTTGTTTATACTTACTACCTGTCTCAACATGAATTATAGTTATCTAGAAGGACAGGCTATGTACTTAGACTCCCACACTCCTAGCTGGGCTTTTTACTAAACAGAAATAATCACATGAGACAAATATTTAATCTCATTTATATTTACTTTCCAATGTTAGTTTAATACTGAGTAAAAGTAAGGAGATAAACAAAAGAGGTGCTCTTCTGAGCTCCTGATTCACTTGGGATATGGAGTCAAATCAGACTTGTTTCTAGCCCATATTCAAGTAGAGAATTGCATGAAAATGCTGTGGCTGACTAGAGAGAAGTGTGCTGTAGGGATTATTTCCTTCTTCGCCTTGGGCGAGAAGCGTTTAGTGTACAAAAAATACAAATTTTGCAGTCAAAATACTGCAAAATCCAAAATCCTGTTAATTTCTGGAAAATAAAAATTTTGATCACAAATTGATCTTCTGGAAGATGGCAAAGAAAAATGCACATTATATAAATTAAAACCAATTGAAAATACCTTTCTCATGTCTCTTTTCCACCCTATATCCTAACTTAAGTCTAAAAATTGAACAAAGAAAAAGATTTTGACATGCCTTATGTCTAGTTACCTGAGCATATTTACACTTATACTGGCTTGAGATCAAACTACTTCTCAGTGATAGATAGCTAATGATTTAATTTAAAAGTCAACCTAATTCAGTTCTCTATTCTTATAATTTTAAGTCAGCATCATGCAAAATATGAGATTTAAGGAAATGAGATAACTGTGATTTAGTTCATTAAGGTGTAAATGATGCAATAAGGGACAGGGAAAAAAAAAATTAGTTGGTGATGGAAGTACAAAGCCTTCAAAGAGAGCTCCCACACTTAAGTGTTGTGGTATATAGAAGGATGCTACCCATGGCTTAGCTTTAGCTGATCTGTGAGTTGTGGAGCAAAGAAATGGTCTGACATATTTGTCCATCCTCAAGAGTGGGTTCCAGCTCCTCCTTCTGGGCTGCCTCTGGTTGGTGTACCTTAGGAATACATTCAGTGAATTGTTTTCAGACCAGGCAGGAATCTAAATCGTACCATGACAAGCACCATGAATAGAAGACTCAAGGGTAGAAGCATGTGGCCAGGAGCACATGAGGCAGGACGGCAGAACTCCCTTTTTCAGATAGACATAGCTTTAGATCAGTTTGTGTTAGATCATGAGAGTGCACCCTGAGTTCTGTGCCCTGCATACAGTTCTAAAATTTCCTCAAAGCTAAATCCTCAGCACAGAAGTTAATAGTGTTGCTGCTGGCTTATACTAGCCTAGAATGAGGTTCATAGTCATAGGCATGATTGTGTTTACTTATATGTGTATATATTTCTCTAGATCTTCAT
The DNA here is from genome assembly GCA_026283785.1 of Coracopsis vasa. Lineage (NCBI taxonomy): Eukaryota > Metazoa > Chordata > Aves > Psittaciformes > Psittacidae > Coracopsis > Coracopsis vasa. The sequence continues at coordinate 2,690 of JANHGB010024030.1, read as the reverse complement.
GATATGACACACATTTGTCTGTATAGGCTTATAAATATGTACCTATACATATGTATATAGATCAGACACAAGATGCACAGACATTACACACTCCTGAAAGCCAACTTTCTTGTACTAACCACAGAGTATTTCCAATATTACTTTGCTTTGCAATACTTCTCTCACCTCCTAAAGACAATTAAGGAGGGAAAAGTTTCACATTAAATGATCCCATTATGAATTCATTTATTTTTTTTTATTAACACAGAGGATGATGAATTAATTTTATATTCAAGTAATGCTTATTTCTGCCTCCAATAAGAGTTCCCTCATAACGCACCATTAGTTAAATGTACCCATCACAATAAAAATCTAACAAAAAAAGTACCTTTATGTTACTTAAATAATGAGCCTTCAGAGAAGCTGAATTAGCACTATAAATTAAGAAACGCTGCATTATGGTAAGAATATTCTTAGTTCACAAGAGCAACAGCCAAGCTCAATTTTTCTGTCTCCCAAATTAATTGTATAAAAAAAGAGCTTTTTTTAAAAAAAATAGGAAAATGAAAAGAAAATCCTTCTCTAAGCCCACATATACTCCCCCATGTATCCCAGAGGGATAAAATTAAAATCATAGATTCTAGTTTAGTATTAAAAAATAAATGCCAGCCACCTACCCATATGTCATTATCAGATTTCATTAGTACACACCTACTTGTGTGCCAAAGCCTTTAATAGAAATGTTATGTAAGATAATATTGAAGACCACTTTTAATCTATCCAGATGCGAATTCTCTTTTCAACATAACCAACTGGACATCTTTCCTTCATCTTTCTTCTTAACTATCTGACAATCTGCATAACAAATCACCCTCTTACTCTCTTAACTGACATATTCCTAAGCAACAGCTTTATTCAGAGAGATTAGTTTTACTACAGAAACCTCCCCTAATATATTAGAAATGTGACCTACATTTCTTACTGTTTGTGACAGTGGCATACACAAAATGCTGTAAAAAATCAGATATGTCTCTTTTACTCATTAGTCAAACTCTACAGTGTTGTGAAGAATTTTTTTCTTGTTCATCCTGATAATTTACTGCTTTTCTTAAAATTTAAGCCACTGACACTGAAACTTTTGCTCACATTTCAGGCTGCATCAGTCTACAGGATAGGTAGATAGTAACAGTGAATACTTATCTTGACCTACGGTGATTTTTTAGGGTTTTTTAACTTAAAAAAAAAAAAAAGAAATATCAAGCTGAGCAAGATTCAGTGATTCTATGAATTTTTAATTTGATGCGCTTCTGCTCTCCCACACACTGATGTAAAAACGCAATCCAGTAACTAACACTGGCATTAAGCATCAAGCAAAGTCAAGATTCAGTAGTTTGTATACACAGGCTACATCTACGCCAGTGAATTGAAAGCACAAGTTTGAGTTCTATCCTGTAACTTTCTGCACTGTTAAATGATTGTTGCAGTTTTGGCGACTCAAACAGTACTCTCCTTAGCAATGCCCAGGGTATTTCTAGAGTGGATCAGTCTAGGAACCATTGCTAACAAACCTGTCCACTGTGGAAAGCGGCAGGAGATTTAACTATGTGAATGCAAACTCTGCCATGGCAGGCAGCCTCAGGGCAAGAGAACCATCTCTGGCTTATTTGATTTGTTTTCTGAGTCTAAATGTAACTACAGAATTGCACCTCCTAGTAGTAGAATACACCTCCTAGTAGTAGAATACACCTCCTAGTAAATAGAATTGTTCAGGAATTTCCAGGTTTTTGGGGTTTGGGGGGTTTTGGTTGTTTTGTTGTTTTTTTTTTGGGGGTGGGGTTAAAAAAACCCTCTGGTTCATTAAAATAGAGACCTTTTGCAGGAATGAATGTATTAGATCCAGAAAAGGTAGAATAGCTGGTCAAAATTAGAGACAAGAATGACATTAGCAACCAGAAAGGTTGACCAGAAAGGTCAGCTGATAGGATATTTACCTGGCATGTGTGATAATGAAGTTCAAGTCCCTGTTTTGAATCAGCGAGAACGAAGACTTTTGTTCTATTCTTATTCAGCCTGCAGAACTATTTTGAACTAATAGTTACTCTGAGATGAAGTACAGTTATTTTTTTAATCTCTGTTTCTTTCTTGGTAATGTTTAGGATTCAATCCATGGGGAAAGGATTTTTTTTTTTACTATTTTCCACAGAGTTCTAACCATAAATTCTATCTCCGTCTTTACCTGTTGTCTTCTTTGACATCTACCAAATATCAACTCAACATCTGTACATTATTTTATAAATACTTAGGGGTTAAGCATATAATTCTGATCTTTTACTTGATCTTGCAATGGAATCTAAGTATAGTTCATAATCAGAAGTGATTGCCTAGAATGGCATATATAAAAAAAAAAGAAAAACAGAAAGGAAGTGTAGGCTGTATCCAGTTTCTTAAGGACATCAGTCAATACACTTTAATTTAGAAAAGATGAAAAAAAAAGGGTATGATTTTGATTACAGGAGTTACACAAAGACTCTGTGGGAGGTCATTGCTAAAATCTGTGAGGTATGCACATGGATACTCCTCTTCAAAGACATTCTTTCAGTTGTATTAGGAGCCAGGGAACAGGATTACCTCAGCAGCTCAGGCATAGCCAATATTCTATCTTTTTGGTCTTATGGGTTCATGCTCTCATTTAAAAAAAAAAAAAAATAAAA
>JANHGB010024028.1:0-12156 GCA_026283785.1 Coracopsis vasa | reverse complement strand
GGGACACCTTCCACTAGAGCAGCTTGCTCCAAGCCCCTGCGTCCAACCTGGCCTTGAACACTGCCAGGGATGGGGCATCAAGGGAATGAGCATAAGAAATAGATGATCAGAATCAAGAAATCCAGATGATCTGAGCAACAGTGAGCAAGAGCACAGCCTCTCTCACCCAAGTCAGTGCCAGCAGTGGAGTTAGGAACACCTCTAGCCAGTGCATCGAGTTAAGTCATCTACAGAGATCAGTTCCCGATGTCAAGATCAACTCCAGATGATCAGCTCTGCTGTCTATTATGTGCAGTTGAATGTAAACCTTCCTTCCACACAGGCTGGCACTGAGGGCATAGAAGCAACCTAAAGTCAGGTATTTCTTTCCCTCCTGCTGCTTACAACACTCCTATCAGCATTAAATCCTTTCTGAAGGTGGATCTCGCTCCGATCCCCGCGCTGCCAGAACATGATACACCGAGCTGTCCTTCACCACGCTCCTCCACTGGGAAAGAACTGGAATGCTCAATGTGAGTAAACAAGACAAAACAAAAAGGCTCTTTAGCCACTGCCCTGTTCCTTGCGTCACACACAGCTTCACTTCTTTTCCCCCCTTCACTTCCCAATGGAGATCCTTGCCCGTGCTCATACCGAGCTCGTGCTGAAGGCAGCAATGCTGGAGGACGTTTATTCACCTTTTGATGCCTGTCTTTTCCTGTATTTGACAGCAGCAAGTTGAATAAAAGGCATAAAATCAGTAATCCCAACACCCTGAAAGCTGTGGCATTGTGCAGTCATGTCCATGAGGACACCTTTCACACATCTACAGCCTTTAAACCTAAGTCAGTGTGGAGATGGATCCACCTGTGCTTCAGTGCGAGCCGTGAGGCTTTAGGAAACCAGGTGTAGGTGTTGGTTTTCCCAGTGGAATCCCAAATTCATTAATACCTCCTATTAGAGCATTCCTCTACAATGCTTATTCATACCTAAGCACAACCACAACACTGATTACTTCCCACAGCAGGTTTTGGTGTGACTTTCGCTTTTGTCCCATGTAGTTCTGCCTTTCATTCATTTCTTTTAGTCACTATTAACTGTACCAAGACAGCAAAATTCAGTCTGGATTCCAAATGTTTTATTATCTAGTACCAAAACCATTTCAAAGCCAGATTTCCCTGCTCAGTCTAAGTGAGACCTGGTTTCAAATCCAGATTCTGAGCTGCCTTTGCTTCTGAAATACCACCTCTAGCACTGAATATAATCTAACAGGGAAAAATGACAGATGCTTCCCGAGTATCTGGTTGTTATTCCCCAGCCTATTATTATCTCTCATATGCCACTTTTTGGCATTTCTGAACTATGTTTTCTGCTAAAGACATCAAAACATGTGAAAACCAAGGCAGATGTCCAGAAAAATGCCTGCTCTTCAGCAGTTACAGATGAATTCCATGATTCAAGGAACCCATTTTCAAAGTCTATAGCATTGGGTCAGTTTGCCTTAGGTGATAAACTGGTCTTCAGCATGATTGCTATGGGAAGACTTTTACTTGCAGGGCTAAAATGGGCAGGTTTTGGAGTTATTTGGGGGAGAGCTTTGAGAAAACTCCGGAATTCCCTGAGGTTGCAGCTACAGGAGCAGGGAGACAGTCGGGATAGCAAAGCCTGACTTTTCCAGGTTCCCAAAGGAGCACGATGAGACATCAGTGTAAATACGACTGCATCTTCTAGGATGTGTGTGCAGCAACATCAGCTCTGAATTATCTTATGCTTAATACCTGATAGCTCCCCTAATACTGCAGCAGGGACATCTACAGATGCAACACTTCATATTTTTAAGGATTAATAGATACCCTTTGCCATTTTGCTGTTAGTTTTTGCTATTAGACACTAGAATTATACTGTTTGTTGGAAACTAAACCCAATAAATGCAGGCAGCTTCCAAAAGATATTTCTTATCTTCCTACGTTTGCACAAATAGCCAGAAAAACCCCAACCAGCATTGCAGCAATGTGGATTTCCACACAGATGCACTCAGCTTTGCAATTGAAGTTGGCACCTATCATTCCCTATTCATCCTGGCCCAGCTTCCCTCAATAAATCCAACTTGGGACACAGGTCCCAGATGACACCTCATGAGCCATCAAGCTCCAGCTCCTGCCATTTCAAGCACACGTTCAAGGCATTTGGGGGTCCTGAGCACCCAACTTCACACACCACAAGAGCAAAACTCTTTCCAACACCTTGGAATTTTGGCTGGAATGTCATCCTTACATCTGCAGTGAATTAGGGGTTGGCAATTCCACCCCAGCTGAAGACGCAGGGCTAAGGCACACTCAGGTCCAAGTTAGCTTGGCAGAAGGTCTACCCATAACTTTGCATTAGCTTTATTTCATGGGATTAATCCAGCTGTTACGCTTCGGATAACACACTTTGAATGGATGGCATCTCATTTTCCCCCACGCTAGGGACATACGCTACATGGATTCCCTTTTCCTTTCCCACAGCGCCCTGCTTTCCCCCAGGAACTCTGTAACAGGATCCATTCAACTTAAAGGAGAAAGGTTCAGCAAGAAAGAGCAGAAGAAATAATGTCCTAGAGCAAATTCAACCCTTGCTTAGATCAAGGCTTTGCGAAGAGAATCAGAAGGAAACTCGTGGTGGGGTCACACATAGAGACTGAGCTGGTTTAAGACACAATAAATGTGCTTTCTCGCCATGTGTTTCCTAGGAAGGCTGGTAAGACTGAGCAAGGACCAGGATATCAAAGCTCCCACTTGAACACACAAACAAGGATTCCCAGCAGGCCCCACTGGTTGCAGGAATTGCTTAGTGTAATCCAGAAAATAGCAGAGATACCCGGAAAACACCAGCTCAAGAAACAACCTTGGGATAAGCAGTTCCCAGTTCCATCTTCAGATAAAACAACAGCAGAGAGGCAAAAGAACTGGAAAAGAAGAATGCAAGGTTTGAACCATTTTATACTGGATACCTGCCTACATTAAAACAACCCCCAAACAACAAAACCCCAAACCAGCAACCCCAATAATCATTTCAAAGAAGTAAATCATTACTATATGTGTTCCTTAATTGTTCCCCAGACAGAGCAATAGTGGGAAATGTTCAAACAAGCTGAGAAAACAAAGGTTATATGCACTTCCACAAGTTGTGGCACTTGTAAATGCACACAGAGCAGTGCAATCCTCTTTAACACAACTCCCCTCACAAGAGTGGGAATTCAAGTAGCTCATCTCTCAGAAAAGTGGATTTAAGGCATCTTTCCACCTCCAAAACTACTTTCATGCAAGACCTTGCTCTAGTATTGCGATTGTGGCAGGTAAAAGAGAACGCACAGTCCGACTGGAGCGATGCGCTAGTAAAAGCCTTGGTGTAGAACAGAAATTAACCGGTCCTCATTGGGATTTACATGATAAATCACTCAGATACATTCACATTTAAGTGGGTTTTTTATGAGCTCTGGAGTGATTCCTGGTAGAAACGAACACACGGCATAGACACTGAATAATCTGTCCTGCTTTGCTAAAACAAACTGAACTCTGGCAGCTCGCTCTTGGAAGAGGCAGTGCAATTCTTTCTAATCCAGCCAGCTCAAGTCATTTGGATAGTTCAGAAAGGATGTCCATGACCAGTACTGTTAATTATTAATACACAACATCACATACTGCGCTATTGCTGCGGATGGAGCACAACTTCGCACCCCCCCTCCAAGCTTTTCCTTTGCAAGCAATTGGAGTTATTTTGATACTACAGAGCATTTCTAGTTTAACCTCGGCACATCGTATCATGACAAGTGCTTCTTTCTCATGGCCAGAACCACAAATATGGCAATTGCATTTGGAATGTATTGCTAAGCCAGGATTTAAAGCCAGGAAACAAACCAGAATCGGTATAGACTCACCTACCCATGGTGGTACAGGTAAAATTGAAAGACATCTGTTTTCTCTATATATTGTCTTATATAAAAGGCTTATACATTGTCTGCATATTATCTTCTATAAGAGTCGTATACTGTCTTATATAAAGACAATTTGAGAAATGATTTCTATAGGATTCTGCTCAGTCAAAAGCACCCTTCAGAAATCACTGTAACAAACCAAGCAGGGGATTAACTAACACAGCAGTCATTTACCTGCACAGATTAATTGGGGATCACATCAGCTGAAAAACCAAGGAAGATATAAATATCATGAAACCAAACGAACGATGGTTTCACTAAGCCATCCCATTCAGAAAGTCAGGGAGTTATCAAACAACATCTGAAGAGATTTCTGGTTTCATAGATGGATTTTTTCAATCACACTGGCTCTGCATTTCGTTACAGGTTCAGTCTGAGCTCCTTGTTTATTTAGCTCGAGAAATGCCACAATAGATCCTCATACACCAAATTTTAAGCTAATGAGGGATCCTTTTTCTATGGAATTGCATTTGAATTCCCAGAACAAACACACTCTGTTTTGGTTGGGGCAGGCTCCAAGCTATTCGCAATGGGAATCCCTGCAGGGAGACAGGCGAGCTTTACATTAGACCTCCAAATGCTCCTGAGCACTAAAACATCAGCCTTAGCCCTCACAATGCACAGGGAAAGTCCCAAATGCTCCTTCCAGCCCCTCTCCTCTCTACTTGACAAATCTGCTTCGCCCAGCTCAGCTGCACACACTGAAATATTCAGCGTTTGATCATGGCCAAAAGAAGAAACATTTTCCATTTGGTGAGCCGTGGTTTTCAGCTCACTTATCAAAGGATGTTGTTAAACACACACACACTGCACAGCTACAACATCTTCCATCTTTCAGCTCCAAATAACTTCTGAAGGCATATCAGGCTTCTCCGACTTCACCCCAGATGAAAGAACTATTAACTCTGCAGCCCGTGAAAGCGCCGACAAAGTTTGCCTCCCAACTTGCTGCTGCGGAGGAGCTCAGCTGAAACCACCAGTTACTCATTCCTCTGCCAAACACCCCCCAAGTCCCAGCTACGACCACCCCGACCAGGCAAATGGCCGTGATTTAGGTTAAGATTTAGGTGAAGACTTAGTTTTTCACGCTGCAAACAGACTCTAAGTGCTCACTTGCTTCCCGATGAACTCAAGAGACAAAGGGAACGCTGGCAAGTTACAGTGCTGGAATTCTGCAGCCTTCAGTCCCTTGGTGAGTTTGAGGGGGTTTGGTTGGGTTTTGGGGGGTTGCTTTTTAAAATAGATTCATATTGGGTTTGATTCTATGACTGTTCTCACACATTTAATTCTCTTTTGTGGTAGTGTCCATTCTGTAGAGAATGATAGAATTTCCTCTGTTATAATAAAAGAAATCCCATGACCTAATACATATAGCACTTTAATTACACCTCTAAATCTCAGAAAGCTTACAATTTGGAAGCATTTTGTGGCAGTTTCTTCTATGGTTTTAATCCCACAAAGCAAATCTCTCTTCATACTTCACTTCTCAAGCTTATACAGCTTATTCCATTAGAAGCAGATATTCCCAATCCACCCCACCACCAGGACAGGCCAGAGCTTGGGCTAGAAACACAACCTTGAGGGCAAATCCATTAAAGATCCCAGGCACGAAGAGGAATAAGGCTGCAATTGAACAGTAACCACAAAAGTCTCGCTAGCATCACTCAGAATCCCCTGCTGAATCACTGCAGGATTATTAATGGTTATTTAATGAATATCTAGATGACTCTTGCAAAAACAATGCTATATTTGCTATACTTGCTATATATATACTTGCTATACTTGACACAGAAGTATATATTAAAACCAATTCTCTCCTTTTTTTCCCCAAGAGGGTAGTGAAAGGCAAAGCAGCTGATGGGAACTACCCCAGCCATCAGAAGTATTAAATATTAGCCTAAAGGTGACACTCAAAATGCAGGTTTTGATGCCGAGTTAGTCCCATGTGTTTCTGGATGGTGGTAAATATTCAGGCTAATATTCCTTTTGGGTGCTAAGGGGAATATTTTCCTTAATGCTTTCTTTTTCTGTATATAGGAGGAGATAGAAACCTCGTCTCCTTGGCAGATGGAAGCCACGGCACCGACTCCAGCGCAAGCAGAATCGGGCCCTCTGCGCCTATCTCCAAACTGAACCCATCTGGGATCTTCATGCCCATTTTGGCCAAGCACTGAATTTCCCCCTCTATGCTCTGAAAACTTCCCTTGTCAGCAATATCTTGATTAACAACCAGATCTTCTTGTATAAAACCTGCTAGCCGTTAGGCAGAGGAGGCGAGGAACGGCGATCGGAAGAAAGCGATGTTGAAGGAGGATCGCACCATTCAGGTCATTTCTTCCTATCAGGGCTCTTAATTGTGATCCAGCCTCCTAATCCCTTCCAGATCTTTAATCATTTGTATTTATATTGAGTTTAGAGGAAGACTTAAGCTTGGGTCGAGGGTTTGCTCAACTTGTCCAACTCTTAGGATATCCCAACAGTGAGTTCTTTATTAACACAGTTCCCCTAAGACCCAAAAAGTTCCTTTTTCTTTACATTCAGCAATAAAAACCCCAACCTGAACAAACCTAAGCTGAAGTGCAGGCCTTGCATTTGAAGCACAACTTAATACAAATGCAAAATGAACTTTCCCAGGAAAGGGAAAGAGGAAAACCGGGATTTTATGACCTTGAAATAGAGACTATTTTCCCGGGAATTATCCCTTTACAAATATTATTTTCAGGAGTTAAGATTTTTGTTGAAGAGTGTATTTTAGTCTGCAATTTCATCACTGCATTCTCTGAAGACATCAGGTGGCACCACTGGAAGTATGGGAAGGATATAAACCTGGAAAACTGCCTCCTTCACCAAAAAGAGAGATTTGTTGCTGGTTTAAGATCTGGAGCGCATTAGAACAAGGATATTTTTACTTTTAGTGTGGATTTCCAAAGCTCACATTAGATCAATCTGGTTGTGATACTTAATAACACTCATGATCGAGACCCAACCGCTCGTTTTGGTGTGTTTTATCTGCACAGGATGGCGGTATCTGTGTGTGTTTAGTTGCGGTGCCTGGGTCTGCAACATCATTACGACTATTTTCACATCTTTACCACTAGAAATAGCCTAGCTTCTTTCAACAGAAGCGAGGATTTCGGGTAGAAAAAGAGGGTTTAGGGTACAAAAACTGTCTTAAGAGCGATTTGTTCTCCTTTGTCTGATTTTACTATTCTTTTCTTTGTACGGGCGGCAATGAAAAAGCAGCACAAGGTCACTGCCGCTTCCTAAAGGACCTGAGCTCCTCTCAACCCCCTCCCATTCACACTGAATCACTTGCGAACACCCTGAGGCTGAACCCCACCACCGCAAGACTCCCTCTTCCCCGGAAAACGAGGGCAGAGGGAGTAAACCCTTCCGCTGGGGATGGAAACCTGGGCAGGAGGTGGTTTGGGGGGAGCCCCTTCACTGCAGAGGAGAGGATGGGTTTGGCTGGCAAGTAGTGACCTCCGCACCCTGCGCACAGGGTGCTCTTTCGGGGCAGCGGTCTTACCGGCGCAGGAGTGCAGCGGCTTGGGCCGGACGAGGAGGGACGGACAGACGGAGTAGAGGGAAAGTTTCTCGAAGTAGTCGCAGGTCTCCTTGGAGAGGATCTCGTCGATCATGAAGGTCTTGTAGCGCCTCCTGCCTGCCCTGTGCCGGCCGGGCGCGGCGAGCCGGGGCTGCGGCTGGCAGTGCATGGCGGGGCCGGCCCCGGGGCTGCGGGGCGCTGCGGGAGAGTTGTGGTGGAGGTGCTGGACGTGAACGACAACGCGCCAGAGGTGTGGGTGACGTCTCTGTCGGTGCCGGTGCCAGAGGACGCGGCGGTGGGGACGGTGGTGGCTCTGCTGAGCGTGTCGGACCGAGACTCGGGGGCGAACGGACGCGTGCACTGCACGGTGTGGCCGTCTGCGCCGTTCGGTCTGGTGTCGACGTTCGCGGGCTCGTACTCGCTGGTACTGCGGGAGGCGCTGGACCGGGAGCGGGTGTCGGAGTACGAGGTGGAGGTGCGGGCGGAGGACGGCGGGTCGCCGCCGCTGCGCGCCAGCCGGGACCTGCGTGTGCCGGTGTCGGACGTGAACGACAACGCGCCGGCGTTCGCGCAGGCCGTGTACACGGTGCTGGCGCGGGAGAACAACGCGGCGGGCGCGGAGCTGGCGCGGCTGTGGGCGCGGGACCCGGACGAGGCGGGCAACGGGCGCGTGAGCTACTCGGTGTCGGAGAGCGGCGGCGGGGCGGCGGTGTCGGGCGGCGGGTGGCGTCCGGCGTCGAGCTACGTGTCGGTGGACGCGGAGAGCGGGCGTCTGTGGGCGCTGCAGCCGCTGGACTACGAGGAGCTGCAGGTGCTGCAGTTCGAGGTGCGGGCGGTGGACGCGGGGGAGCCGGCGCTGTGCGGCAACGCCACGGTGCAGCTCTTCGTGCTGGACGAGAACGACAACGCGCCGGTGCTGCTGCCGCCTGCCGGGGGCGGGCCGGGCGTCGGGAGCGCGGGCTCGGCGGCGTCGGGTGCGGAGTCGGGGGCACTGTGGGCGTGGGCGACGTGGGGTGCGCCGGCGGGGCAGGTGGTGGCGAAGATCCGCGCGGTGGACGCGGACTCGGGCTACAACGCGTGGCTGCGCTACGAGCTGTGGGAGCCGCGGGGCAAGGGCCCGTTCCGCGTGGGGCTTTACAGCGGCGAGGTGAGCACGGCGCGGGCGCTGGAGGAGGCGGACGGCCCGCGGCAGCGCCTGGTCATCGTGGTGCGGGACCACGGCGAGCCGGCGCGCTCGGCCACGGCCACGCTCAGCGTGTCGCTGGTGGAGGGCACCGAGGCGGCGCTGGCGGCCGCGGGCGTGGGCTCGTCGGGGGCGGGTCTGCGGCCGGCGGAGGGCGGTGCATCGGCAGCATCGGCATCGGCGACGACGACGAACGTGTGGCTGGTGGTGGCCATCTGCGCGGTGTCGAGCCTGTTCCTGCTGGCGGTGGTGCTGTATGTGGCGGCGCGGTGGTCGCCGCGGTCGGCCGTGCTGTCGGGTCCCGGTCCGGCCACTCTCGTGTGTGCCAGCGAAGTGGGGAGCTGGTCGTACTCACATCGACAGAGCCGGAGCCTGTGCGTGGCGGACGGCGCAGGCAAGAGCGACCTGATGGTTTTCAGCCCCAACTTCCCTCCACCGGCCGGTTCCGCGGCAAAGGATTTTCAGCCGGAGGCGCCCAGTCTGCTGCAGACGGTCAGTGGCGGTCCGTTTCTCCCTCCCTCTCTTCCTTGCCTCTTGCCTATTACCCCGTTGCTCGTTGCTCCCTGTTGTCCTTCTTGCTTGGTGTGTGCCTTGTCCTTCTCTCTGGTTTCAGCCGTCTGAGCACTACTTACATAATCTTTAAGAACTCAATATGTATTTGAAAGTGTTGAATCCTGGCAGCTGGGAGAGAGTTTGAATCCCTGTGTGTCTTTGCAACTTTCCATATATTCTTTGTGCCAATTGTAAAGGTAGGTGAGGACGTGCAAAGGCCTGCATCATACTCAATGTGGGCTTTATTGCTAGGAAGCACTGAGTGGTGAAGCAGTGTCTGGGTACTTTGGCAGTGATTCTCTAAGTGGCAGTGACTAGGTCATGCATCCCAGGGAGGGCATCACTGAGCTGGGAAGTGTTTCTTGAAGGAAACTGAGGTGCTGTGTAGAACATGACCTGTGCCATTGGGGAAAAACTGGAGGATGTCTGCTTAGCTGATCTCATTTCCCATCGGAGGAAATGGATGATGCCAGCAGAAAACCTCAGGAAAAGTCCCCATGCACAGTGCTCTTGTCCGTGATTCTCTCAGGCCTTCAGAAGTTCTATATATCCTTGCACCCCTGTCTCTTTGGTGTTGGTCTGAGACACTGGCAAATCTGGCCTTTCAATTCAGTGACATGAGATCCTTTGTTTTTCTTCTCACCTTTTAGAAAAATCTCTGTTCCTTTGTTTTTATTTACCACAGTGGCAATGTGTTGGTAACAGGGGATGAGATGCAGTGGAATTTTGGAAGGGCCTTGTACTTGGTCTTACTGAATCCCACGCGGTTCATGTAGGCCCACTTCTCAAGCTTGTCCGGTTCTCTCTGAATGGCATCCTGTCCTTCAGGCATATGAGCTGCATCACTGAGCTTTGCATTGGCTGCCAAGTTGCTGAGGGTGCCCATGAATCCCGCTGTCTACCTCATTAATGAAGATATCAAACAGTAGTGGTTGCCATACAGACTCTTGAGGAACATTGCTTTTCACTAGTCTATCTGGACATTGAACTGTTGACCTCTACCCTCTAAATGAGAGCATCCAGCCAGTTCCTCATTCACTGAACAGTCCATCCATCAAATCCGTAACTCTCCCATTTAGAGTGAAGGAAGTTGTGGGGGACTGTGTCAAAGGCCTCACAGAAGAGCAGGTAAGTGACATCCTTAGCTCTTTCCTTGTCCACTGATGCAGTCACTCTATCATAGAAGGCCACTAGGCTGGTTGGGCAAGACTTGCTTTTGATGAAGCCATGCTGACTGTCTTGAATCACCTCCCTGTCCTCCACCTGCCTTAACATAGCTTCTAGGAGGAGCTGTTCTATGATCTTCCCAAACACAAAGGTGAGGCTGACAGGGTGCTTAATCCCAGGTTCCTCCTTTCAGGTCTTTTTAGAAGAGGGTGCAAAGTTTCCCTTCCTTCAATCACCAGAGACTTCACCTGCCTGGCATGACATTTAAAATATCATGGACAGGGGTTTGGCAAACACATTAGCGCATTCCCTCAGGATTCTGGGAATGTTCTCAGTGAAAATGCCATACCATTACCTTGGTGGCTTTTGTTTGGCTGTGTGATAAGTGGATCATGTTAAGGCAGGAGAGATATTCATGGGAATTTCTGCCGTTAGGTACATAGGTTCTTGTGTTGTTCTGGCAGTGCCTGCCTTACTGAAAGGAAAAGCAAGAGCTTGCCAGTCATTATGGGGGTGGAAAATGAGGCAGGAAGAGTAGCTCTACATCAAGGTATATGAAAACACAGAAATCTTCAGCTGGGTTGAAAAAAACACTAACCAATAAAAGACAACCACAAACAGAATTGTACTACACAGTAGATATCATCCATTACAGTGCTGTGTTTATCAAAGTTTGGGTTATTACCTTAAATAATTAAATCAATGCCATTGCCATTTAGAGCTTTTCTGTCATCCTCTTTAGAAAGCTGTTGCTCTTTGGTGCATAACATCCCCATCTGAGATAGCTGAAGCACTGCAAAACTTAAGGGTCTGCTGGCAAAGAGTCTGGAGGACACTGTGCCTATGATACCATCTGTGTGCTTTTCTATGTGCTTTCCTTGATGGGAAAGGTCGAAAAAAGCTGGAGTGAGCCCTAAGGTGTGAAAGGCAACAGTGGCGTGTTGGGGAGGTGAATGTGGCAGTGGCAGTAAGTTAGGCCTGTCCATGTCCTGGTGTGAAGGGTATTTTGGCAGTGATCCTCCAGGTGAAATATACTACGGCCTGGCTATATGTCATGGGGAGGGTGACTTTTAGTGTAAAGGAGTCTTCCCTGTGGGAAAAGAAGATGATGGGTAGAACACTACATCACTGGGGAATAACTGAATGTCTGCTTAGCTGTGGAGATCACATTTCCCATGGCAAGGTTTTGAGGATACTGATAGAAAACTCTGAGAAGAGGCCCAGTGCACAAGGCAGCTCTCCTGGGATCCTCTCAGGGCCTTCAGGAGATCTAAATATCCTAGCAGCATGGTTTTCTCTGTGGTATTACTGTTTTTGAAGATAACTGCTGTACATGCCATTAACCACTTTTATTTGAATCATTCTGTCAGCATTCTTGGAATGTCTTCTCAGTCTTGTGAGGGAGGGGAAAGAAGTGCTCTCTATATTAAAGATGTCAACAAAGCTGATGTCACACTAGAGGGCATAGGTTCCTTTGGTTTTCTTACTTATCTATAGTGAAAAGGCCCACCACTTGTTTCTTCCTTCTCTCATGCTGGCCATGTGTTTGGAACAGGGGATGAGATGCAGGCTGCTGAATGTTGGCAGCTGTCAGTTGGCAGGATTTTGGGCAGTATTCCATGAGCATGTAGGAAGGATTTTCCACAATCCTGACCTGAGGTTGGTGTTGAGACAATGTCACCAGCTTCAGGTCTCACTCCTGCTTCTGCTTTGATAGAGGTCTATGAGTGGGCACCACACAGTGTCCAGCAT
>JANHGB010024024.1:1672-14087 GCA_026283785.1 Coracopsis vasa | reverse complement strand
TGCTGAAGAGTGGATTCCTACCCAAGAAATGAAATACATATCCTGCCTAAGGACACATGCACAGAGAAGCAAAATTATGAAGAAGGATTTTCTTACTCTCCCTGCAAGATCCTGCACTGAGGGAATCACACAGCCCACTGACCAGAACTTCCGCAGGTTCCTGGTGTCATCTCTCACATCAACACACGCAAGCAAAGTAAAGGCAACTTTCACTGCTTGAGGAAGAGTAGGATAGGGACAATAAATTCCTTTGCTTAGGTCTTGTTTAGACCATTCCTGGGTCTGTTACAAATATTAAGTTCTCCTTAATCTCCAAGGTGGAGACACCTCTTCTCTCTTTCACCTTGTTCATTCTCTGTCTCTCAATAACTGTAAGGTGAAATACAGTTTCCAGGTAACTGTATGGATCACGTATTGAGTGACCACATTCACTTCCCTTCCTACCTTCTACATGTCCTCCTATTTTTTTCCTATAGCTTAACAAATAACTAAATGAGAAGAGGTAGCTTGCAATATTTTTAAATTAATTCCTAATTAAGGTTCAATTTGACAAAAATTCCTGTCCACATAATTAAAAGAAGCATTATTTTGCTTAAAGGAAAATAACTTCAAATCTTTCCAATGGCTAGCAGCCAGAAGAGTAAATCAGTACAATAAGGATGATATGCTCACACAGTGAGGTAGCAATACAGGCACAAGTGCAATACCTGTATTTACATTGCATGTTCGCAATATAATTGTGTTACAGTGAGAGAAAAATGACTAAAGGGATATGTATTGGGCCAACTTTTATCCTCAGCTGCAGGAATGCAATCTGAAATCTAACCTTAACAAAACTAGAATGCAAATCAAATCAGTACCTGAGACACTGCACGTACACTTTAAATACACTGCAGTTTTAAGGCTTATCACCTCTTTTCCTTCTCTCAGTAACTTTTCCCAGATAAAGCCATACTTCCCTGCATTGCTGTACATTTTTAATTAAAAAATAAATAAATTAATACATAAGGAGTTTGAAAAACAGAGGCTGAGATACGTTGAATGATATTTGTCTGTCTCTCCTACCCTCAATAATGTTAAGGAGCAGGTTAGTTGGCGCACAGAATCAAGGCAAGCACTTCTCTAAACAAAGAGCTCCCTAACCGTTTCTCATCTCAAAAAGCAGCACCCTCTGTCTACTGTAAAGCCACAGGGGCTCAGTGGCACTTCCCCCAGGGCCACCTTCATCTGTCTACTCACTGTCCATAGAGTTGTGAATATGGGTAAGGTGCACTTGACGTTACTGAAAGCTGACAGCCGATGGAAAAGTAAAAGGGGTGAACAGTAACATAACATGCAGATTACTTATTATTATTTTCATGTTGGTTTAAGTACCTTTTCTTAATTTCAAAAGTAGAAAAAACAAAAGGAAAAAGTTAAGAGACACTATAGGAAGTGATGAAGATGTAGCTTTTGATTGTGGCATTTTGGTTTTTTTTTTGTTTTTTTTTTTTTTGTTTTTTTTTCTGTGAAGGTAAATGCACCTTCTATTTTTGCCTTAACATGAAAAGACTCCCAGCAGCATACAGAGTACATTTCCCTTAAGAAACTGTTTGTTTATTTTTAATGGAAAATGGAGCAGCCACAAGTGAAGCACCAGTGGGAAGAAGAAAATCACATGGGTTAGATTATTAATTTCTGTTAACAATACTAAGTCTCATTTTAATGAAACTGCTGGAAGCAGGGGATTAAAGGAAGAAGAAATGAGTGTAAGGACAGATGGAATATCAGGAAATAAGAGACAAAGACAAATAAGACAGCTGTAATGAGGAAAGAGAGGTAAGTATCATTGTGGGTTTTCTGTTTGGCTTTGATTGTTTTAATTTTACTAAATACAATGTGTTCTTAAAACAAAAGCAATGAAATAGGCAAAATTACTTCACTCCTACGTCTGATGCCACCACAGAACCTGCGTAGGTGACACAAGGATTAACATCAAACACACAAAAGGGGACTCTGCTCAGGGTGAGTGAGATTTATCCGAGAGGAGAAATGCATTTAAAACTAATTGCTTCAGTCAGCTGGGTGCAAATGCCAAGAAGATTTTGCCTTGTTTCCTAACTTCCCAAAAAGGATCAAAGCAAAGTTAACATGCTGAAGTGATTTTGAACGCAGCATTACCAGGCACAGCCCACTTCGGAATACAAAGAGCAGTAGCAGGTACTAAGGTATTCGCCACCGGTCCCAGGTCGGGATGTCTGCTTGCCAGCCCTCCGACTCACTTCACTCTTTCCCCGGGCAGGCTATCCGAACAGTAAGCTGTGGGAAACTAAATTTCCATGGGGCATTTCAGGTGAAAAACTGTACTTCTTGAAAATAGAGACAGTGCTTTAATGGATCTGCTTTGTGTCATTTTATATGCACATCTCTTTACAGACACCTAGTAATTCATCTAATAAAAATCCTAGCACAGACGGAAAGTAAAACTGCTCAGAAAGGACTGCCAGTGCTCACTGTTAGCTGCCTGTTCCTAGGAGATGAAGCATTAGAGGGAGAAGTTACAAGGCAAGAAAGAAACACAGCAACACGCCGACACCCTCCCCCCCACGCCCCGAGCGCTCGCTCCTCCGCGGACCCTGCCGCACCTGCCCGCACGGAGGTGCGCGCTGCGCCCGCGGCCGCTCAGATGCACCTGGTCCATGCGGTGCCCTGGGGGAGAGAGGCTGGCGGCTCTGCGGCAGGGATGCAGCGGGACCGCGGGGTCGCTGCCCCGTCCCACCCGCAGCGGGACGCAGCGCCAGTTCCAGCCCGCCTCTGGCCCGCCCCGGTCCCGGCGCGGCGCGGCACACTCACTGGTTGTGGTAGCCGAGCGGGTCGGAGATGCACAGCTCGGAAATGTCCATCAGTCCAGTTTGAGCATTCCCGGTTGGAGAGGAGAAAAAAAGAAGAAAAAGAAAGAAAGGGGGGGAAAATGAAAGAAAAAGAACGAGAGAACTAAACTGCAGCGGCCGGGGAGGGCGGGGATCCCCGGGAACAGAAGCCGGACAGAGCCGGGTGGCGGGGCAGAGGCGGCGGGAGGCGGCGCCGCTCCGCTCTGCTCCTGCACCCGCGTGCGGACACACTGACGGCGGCAGGAGGCGGGCGGCGCGCAGGACACGGCCACGGGGGATTTCGCCGCCCCGAGCCCCGCTGTAGCTTTAACGCCGAGAGACGGATGAAGACGGCAGGGCGGCTATTGGCTCCCGCGCAGGGGCTGGGCTTGGAGCGTGGCTGGGGGAGGCACGGCCAGGGGGGCCGCCGGACACAGACCCGGCACCGCAGCGCGCCCGGCGGCGCTGTGCGGCCCCGGCTCCCCAGGGATAGTCGGCGGGGCGTCCCGGACTGGGGCCGGAGGAGTTGGGGTGCAGTGCGGGCCGCAAGCCGGGCTGACCCTGGCACCGCAGCTGGGACGGCGGCAGCGCGGGTGACATGAATTCGCGCCTCCAGCCCGGTCCCACCACGGGAACGATCGCAGCGGCAGCGCACTCTCCTCCTCCCGCTTAACCACTAATCTGCTTCTCGTGGCCACGGCTATAGAGTTTAGGGTTAAGGTGAAGGGTGCACCATGGGCTACTTACATGGGCAGGCCAGCAGGTGCCTGTCCCCCAGCGAGCAGTCCCCAAGCCCAGCACGACAGACCAGCGTGCCGCTTTGCACACGCCTGCCACAGGCACCGGTACACTCAGAGACACGACTCCACACACATGCACTGTGTGGACATGCATAGACCCACATCTCACACTGACAAAGCCTAATTGCTGTGCTCAGCCACCCGCTTCCCCATACACACACAAACTAACACAGGCATGCACAAAAGTGCCCGAGTCCCATTTCAAAGCAGTGTAATTCAGTGCAGCCTATGAAACCACACCGGAATAAATCCCAGCAAGTGAAATCAGGATCAGATATCCAGGATAACAGCACATACTCCCAGGCACAGACCCCATAGATACAGACCCTCAGAAATCTTCACAAACATCAGAACTAGCACACAAAACCAGCCGCACAAAAGACAATTTCAAAGCTCTGCGTATGTCCTGGCTGCTGTTGGAGTCAGTGTGCTTTCGCAATTCCCACTCATATTCCCATACTCATACAATTCCACTGCCTATCTACAGCAGCATTTCAGTACCTGTCTGAAGATCCCTCTCCATATCAGCAGTTGAGCCTCTCAAGCACATGCAGTCTTGCACAGGAAGCCTTACTCACACAGAGCTGTCCTTACAGGGTCTAGCTGTCCACTGCTCAAATATGTAAAAATACCCTTAACAGTTAAACAAGACATAGAGGCCTTTTTAAAAGGAAAATACACACAAACACATCTGGATAAAAGCTTCATTCTCTTGTGTCAGGCAAACAAAAAGGAAGAAGTAGGAACTAAAAGGATATTTCTTAATACCAACCCCAGCTGAGGTTGATATTAATTTGAGGCAAGAATGTACACCACCAGGAGAAGCAAAGGGCAGTCTAGACCTTTTCAGATGAGATAGCATAGAAGAAAATGCAGTGTGGTTCTGCTATAAAGATGGCAATAAACACTAAGATTGGGCTAAAACTTTTCACGCTATCAGTATTCTACAAATACTATCAATATTTGTAGAAACTTAAGAAGATTCAAAAAAAGAAGAATGGCCAAATTGACAGCCAGTATAAGCCATCCTTGCTTTACTGAAGTCTATCAGCGCAACTTGCTCACTACCTCCTCTACCTGAGATGTCATACAACCTGTATGCCCCAGTGCATCCCCAGGCTGTGTCAGGACAAACTGTGATTCTGATCAACTATCCTTTAGACAGAACAGCTTAAAGATGTCAAAACAGAGGTGTTTTATGCTGAAAGATACATATGAAGATGGCAGAGAAATCATGTTAGTTTAGAACAACAGGAGACAGAGCAAAGACTCATTCACAGTTTTAATGCAGCAGAATCTGATTTCCTGAATGTTGCAGGTGACACAGTTAAAACAGCTAATTAATACAAATGGAGCATATGTATACATACACCTTTATTTACCTAAGTGATCAGCCCAGCAGAAACTCTAAGATGCTTTAACTGTTGAAGACAGAAGACAATCTTTTGTAGGGCCCAAGACTGTAAGCAAGGAATCTCACATTGACCACACTGGAGAATGCCTGACCCAAGCAGAAGCAAGAAAGATAAAACCAGCACCAGTGTGCTTCTAACAGAAATCAGAGGTCAGAGAGAGACTCACTGATGACCTAGCTGCCCACTGAAGAAGATTCCTGATGCACAGTAGCAAGAGGGGCTGTAAGAGGCAGACAGGGTCAGGGCCTGGGCAGGCTACAGTTCAAGAGCAGAACGTTTGCAGTGAGCTGATTTTGATGGAAAACAATTTTCTCCAGAAAGAGGCACCCTGGCTGGATCCTGACTGTGCAAAGATTAACCCTGGTGTGGGCCCTCGGTGAATGGGAGACAATGGTGGCAACGGCCTGGCAGGCAGGTTCTGCTCGCCCAATAGCCCATGTTTTCATTTTGCACTTTAACTTTTATTTAGGCTGAGGTTAGGCAAGCAGGGAGCCATGTGATTGCTAGGCACAAGGTCCACAGGGCTGAATTAACTGATATAAACAGTACAATGGTGAGTTTGTACTCTGGAAATGGGCTGCTGCTGACAGAGAACTGCCTGGGTAAGGTGGGTATTTAGAGTGGTGCAGAAATGTAACATTAATCTCTTCTGACTCAGTGCAAATGGACAAATGAAGATTCCTCTGCCTTGACAATAGCTGTACAGAGGCCTGGCTCTTCCTTTCTGAGACAGATAGAAAGGAATAGCCTCTGCCCGATCTGCCAACCTGAATTTCTCAAGAGGACTAAAGTCCTACAGGCTGATTGTGGAACTTCAGGAGTCTTCACCTTTTGAAAACCCCTTCACACGGAGCGCTCAGTGAGCTCTTCTCACAGTTTTTGCCAATTTCTCTTTCCCCCAAAGAATAAAGAAGGAAACACTGATCACAACATCCTTCTGATAGGCATGTTTTTTAAAAAAGTACTAGGACTGCAAGATTAAGCTACTAGATCTCAAGCCCGAAACAGTTTGGGTAAATACAAGGCAGAACTGCACATGTGACAGTAGCACTTGCTTGCCTTGTGAGCACGGCCTTTGTTTGCCATCCTTACCAAATCCTGCCCTGAACTGCTGCTCTCTTATTGCAGGAGGGGCAGCAGCAGTCCTGGCCACACCATCCATTGCCTCTGAGCAGAGCATATCCACAGGTGCTCCAGTGTTACCCGCTGTGATGACTTTCATAAGGCAACCTCTGGCTTTTGAGGTTACCAGTTCTCCTCACACTCAATCAAGATGCAGAGCAACAACTTTCCATCATGAAATGATGGAAATGAGCATTAACCTCAGACAGACCACAGCTGGCGTGTTATAGGCGATGGAACGTTAGGCAATATCAGTTCTTTGAGACATGCAATCCCACTCCCCAGAAAGCACTGTGAAGACATTTGCTGCCTCTTCCAAGAGATGACGGATAGAGACTCTCTTTGGAGACTTTCACCCAATCCTTTAATGACTAATCTGTTGATAGATTAATTTTTTACATTTTAAAACTTTTATCATGGCATAATGATCAACTTTCCAGCAAGCTGACTGATTGACTGACAGAAATTTCATTTTGTCTAATATAGGAGCAACCAGCAAATCATGCCAAACAAACTTGATTTCACTTGCTGATAAGGCTAGTTTTTTTGTGAATAAGGAAAATGCAACAGAGGGAGAGATCTAGTTACTCTGGAATTTTTTCCTTCTATGAAGGCCCTATTATTGTGTTCTCACAAGGAAGCCAGTGAAGTGGTATCTGCACGGGGCAGAAAATGTACATAGTAAGTAGGAGACCTAAGATGAGCAGAAGGGACTTTTGTACATTCTTGTCTTGTCTGCAGAGGAAAGATGAGTTCAGTGACAAGATAACTTTCCCAGCCCCTGTCTCCCTTAAGGAAACAGTTAGAGAGGGGTCATTGTGATAAATTTAGAAGACAACCCTTTCACACTTGAGGCCAATAGTATTGCTTGGATTTCACACAAGTCACTGTTGCATGCCCTGATCCCTCTGCTTTGCGAGGCTAGTATAACCCTGAAAAAAAACTTAGGTACCCTGAGCACAGGTCCGTGAGCACCGGTAGGGTTTCATCACTCCCACATATATCCACTTCCACAGCAAATAGCTATGACAGATACAGACTTCATCCATGAGACCAAAACAGCCTTCTTTTTATTTTGGCTCTAATCCATTTTCCCTTACTACACCCAAACGAAACAGTTCGCTCTGCCCATCAAAGGCAATGTCTTGCTTTCTACTAAATTCCAATAGACTTCCTCCCTCACACACTCCCCCTGAAAAAAAAAAAATTGGACTTAAGAACAATATGCTTCCATCTAAAAGGTATCACCACCATCACTGCTGAAGTTCAATATCTACTTAAGAAGGAAATAGTTTCTGTGCTGTAATTTTTATATAACTGCCTATCTGAATGTGCTTCAAGCATTTCCTAGTCTTTAAACATGTTACAATTCTCAACCTATAGACTACCAAATTTTATCATAAAGAGGCTTGCCCCAGATCAATCTGCACAAACATGTAGCAGAGCAAGAGTCTGAATACAAGTGTCTCAACCCTTACTGTCCTGCTTTGAATGAGAATTCTCTGTCACAATAAATTTCTGTGCTTGGATACAACAGTCTTAGAAGCTGTGAGATAAGACAAACATAGTCCCTACACTGCCAATGAAAAGTCAAGACTTTCATTTAATAACCTGTATTTTCGTAAGCGCAGTGCTGTTTTGTGTCCTTCTATACCTGCTTTTGTCTTACTAGCAGGACTCTATTCCAGAGTAGAATTCATTCCTGCGGAAATCTTAGGTGAACCTACACATGCAGATGCATACACACACAAAGACAAATCAGGTGAAGCCACATTAACTTTTGTAAAATTCAAAACAAGGCATTACAGTAAGAGGCAGGCACAGAGTATTTTACCAAATGGGAAAGAATAAAGACAATAGGAAAAGAGATACCATTTTCCAGATTTTGGAAGAACTTGAGGTAAGAAACATATAGAGATGCAGGAGAAGAAATTATGTACCTGGGATTATGCCTTCTGCTCCCCTTTGCATCATCAGCTAGCTGGGATATTTGATAGGAACTTCCATCCTCCTTGCCCAGAAATACTGCAGTGTATCTGCTTTCATGTTTTACCAATCCTCAGTCGGTCTTTGCCTAACTCTTGTTTAATTGAGCAGTCAGAAACCTTCCTTAAAAAAAATAGGTAATTGCAGAAGTAGATGGATCTCATAGACTACTTCAGTGGAGAGCTGTGATTCAGCTCCAAATTTTGATCTGTTGCTGATGTGTTTCCTGTAACATATTACACTAACACTCAGTTGGGCTACTGTGGTTGAATATGACCAAGGTATTGACTGGAAAGTGGTTTTATTCACACTGACAGCTACACATCATTTACTAGCACATTCACTGCTATTTCCTGTCCTCATTCCAAATTGCAGCAAAGCAAAAAGGAATCCTTCCCTATCCATGATCCCAGGTATCCACAGAGCAGTAGCTGGCCTATTCGCTTTCCTTCTTCCAGGAGGAAGGAAGGAACACAAGACATCAAGGAATATTGGAAATATCTCTGCTTAGCTGTCACCAGTCCTCCAGCATGAGGCATCACAAGCATGCCTTTCCCAGTATGGTGGTCCATCCTTTCAGATGGGACATGAAGTCAAACAGCATCTTTCCACCTTTAGGTTCCCTACTTCAGTGCACTAGCTTCAAGTCTTGTACTGCAAAAAGCCAAGGAGGGAGATCAGAAAAAGAGGGGATGCTTGTTCATTTCTCTAATTTGGGAAGATGATTTGCTGTTTCTCTAAGCCCACGCATTCTCAGGACCCTAGTATTCACAATACCAGCATATTCACTAAACTGATCAAAAGAAGTATCTGTCTTGTCATGACAAATAAGTTACTGTTATGCTGCAAGCAAAGAATTAAAACATTTTTGGCATGTGCAGTTTGAATACTATGACATGACAAAAACCAGTGCATAAGTGTGCAATATTAAGTGTTCCTCTTAGCTGGGTTGTTTGAGTAGGTAACAGAGTCCTCCAGCAAAGTGATGTAGGCAATTAAAGAAGTAAAGCAGTGAAAGGACATTTTCATGTAGGGTATAAGGGATGAAGAAAGCAAGGATTAAAGACCGTCCTTTCTCTTCAGGAACCTCCATCTGGCCTCATCTGGGCACATTCAATAGAAGACTTATTGACTTCACCAGGTCAGTCAGGCCAAATGCAGAGGAGCTCACCTACAGTGGATCTATGCAAAAGTATTTAACAGTGAGATGAATCTGCAGGTCCCAAGTGAGATTAGGAAACCTGATGCACAACAGTCTGGAAAAAGCAGAGATCATCTGATGATCAGGACTGCTCTCCTGGTCACCTTCTCCAGCCTCAGAATATTCCAGTTTCTAACAGTAAGAGGCTACAGGTTTTGGCCAGTGTCAGACCTCTAGAGCTGGCTTCCTTCTGACACACTGTATCAGCAGCACAACTGCAAGTCTCCTCTGCTCTGCACTTCCAAACGGTTAAACACATGACCATTTTGAAAATTTGTTCTCTACTAATTTCAGTGTTTGGACAACAACACAGATTTTTTTTTCACAACTCCCTCTTGTGTTTATTTATTATTTGAACTACATTTATTTCACTTTCTGGACAAGAGCAAATTGCAGTGACAGATTACCTGATTAGACAGCTTTGCCAGAAAGCCCTATCCCAAGCTTCTTAACATACTTTTAACTTCTGAGTTCCATCAACTGTATCTCATTCATACACCTGCAGTAAAACACATCAGGAAATCACTGCTCTGTCTACAAGTTATTAACATTCAAACACTATGCCTATGGATCAGAAATGATCGTGGTTTTGAGGTACTTTTTCAAACAAGAAATGGGAAAAGAAAAGCAATCCTTGCCTATACGACAAAACCTCATTTAGAAGAGGCAGGACAACTCAGGACCATATAAGCACATCTGCATTACCTATACAGTGTATGCACATACAGTATCAAGAGGGTAGCCAGTCACAAGGAGATGGATGCTGGTTACCAGAAAAAAAGCTTTTCTATGTAAAGAGAAGGACAAGCTTCACTAGCTCAGTCCTCCTTCTGTTAGGCAGCACTGTGTACTCCAAAAGATAGCAATCTCTCTCATGTGGAATATGCATCACTGGATTTCAGAAAAAAATACCTTCATTCTTCAAAGTCACACGTTGCTGGCTTCACCAGTCCTGTGGCAGCATTAGAAAAGATTACTTTGAGTACCATTGTTAACACAAACTCAAATCTCAGTCCCATGGGGTCTGAGGGTGACTTTGGTGCTGCAGCCTCCTAGCAACAGGTCCCCCTGGTCTCCACAGAGTTTACGAAGTAAACTCCAGTTTTGGTCTTTTGCTCATCGGGTGTTTGTTCAACAAATTTATTTTACCAATGATCTAAGATTACTATTGCCTCCCCAATCTGCTTCACTGGTGAACATACCCATCTTCCGTTAAATATTTACAGTCAGTTGAACTCAGTAGTACTCAACTAATCTTCTAGACCTTGCCCCTCAACATTTGGCAGTATTTCATAACTCATGTAGTCAGCAACTCAGCAAAGAGTAGGCCTTTATGATACAACTTTCAGAAGTTGTTGCCATCAGATTCAACATGGGAACCACAGAGCCTGGGGACAGCACTGCTCCTTCTTAAAACCACTGCTTTTTCAGAGTACCAAGAAGTTAGAAGCAGGACAGGAGGAAGATGGTCAGAGAGAGACTACCACTGCTTCACATACAGAGGTCTGCCAAACAGTCAATGACATAGCACCCAGCAGGGCCCTGCCTTGCTTGTGAGGGGGAAGGTACCAGTCAAGTCTACCTTGAGAGACCACTTTGCTTCCAGGGATTCATTTCAAGAGGAGAGTCATTAAACTCTCTGGTCAAGCAGGATGTTTAAAACAAACAAAAAATGTAGGCAATTAGCCCTGATTAGCCAGCAATCGTTTGGTTTGAATCAGCCTATTTAGCATTATAGCCATAGGAACAGCATTTGCATTCCATCCAGCTAGACTAGTGCCTCTACTGAAGGCACTATGGGACCCTCATTGTCCTGAAGCACAAGGCTGTACTAGGACACATCATATAGGATACCTGATCAGCACTGTAAGGATGTTCAGAAAATGCCTTGCATGTCCTACTGCTCAGCAAGTATGTTCTGCCTGAGGAAGCAGTACTAATACTTCCAGAAATACAGAATACTTCTGCATACACAAACCTAGATGACACCTATCAGATGAGCAATAAATATCTCCAGGGGTTCCACTAAGATACAAAGCACGTACCTTTAGATTTAGCTATATATTTGCTATGTAGAGACCACTTTTATGTTAGCTACTACAGTCCCTCTCTACAAAGTACAAGTGCACCAATATAAGCCCTAAATATTTGGCAAGCTGTCAAGTGCCCATTAACATGATGCTATAGGTCAGCTGAACAGACATGTGAGAACCTACATTCCTAACTTATGTTCCCAAATGTTTACCTACACACTGAGGGGCAAAGGGTAAGCAAGCACTTAGGTGTCTCAGTGGTTAGCTCTCCCAATAGTAAAAGAGACCCCCAAAAGTTCTGTGTCTTAGAGTGGTGTAAGAGTTATTAAATGTCTGTAGGATGTCCACGAGCATCACATGTGTCCAGTGCTCTCAAGCAATGCTAGCTGCAGTTCCCTGGGGGGTGCCCTGTACAGGTTTGTTAAAATAAGGCATGGGGCAGCCTGGTAGAACCTGTAAACTGTAGCTTCACCTGCACTGCTATACTATTTTGCTTCAGCCAAAACTATTGAAACTCCGTATAAATAGACTCCAAAACCATCTTGCTAAAGAAAGAATTTTTTCTTCCAAAAATAGCAGGAGAAGCTGGGTCATCAGATGACGGTGAAATTGGTTTAAAAGCCATTAAGAAAGCAACCTAGGCATTCAGGAGCAATCACAGCTGCTTGGACTGATCAGGAGAGACAGAAGGAATTACTTATTTATGGACTTCCTGCTCTCCCTGAGCGGGTGTCTCCACTAGGGAAGTTTTAAGAGGAGTAGGGAGCAGGAGGAAGGTGCTGCTTGGAATCCTCCAGAGGTTTTCCTGGCCTAGGCCTCAGGAGAGCTAAAGACAGTTCATGCCCAAAGAATCCAGAAGCCATCAACTTGTCTTTCTCAGAGCAGGAAAAGCTAGAAGGAGCATCATACAGGTCTCTGTTGGGATAGAGCACACAGAGAGGCCATGGCTCCCAGGCTGCCATGCACGCTTTGCACAGTTTACAGTAAGATCCCTCCAGAGCAATAGTGC
>JANHGB010024019.1:30111-45469 GCA_026283785.1 Coracopsis vasa | reverse complement strand
ATCTTAGTAATTTCCCTTGCTAACAAAGCCTAACATTCTTGAGGTAACTTATTTACAACCCTATTCTTCAATCAACCTCATTCTTCAATCCACCCCCTTCTTCAGTGGCTAAGAGCAGTCAAATGAGTTGTATGATTTTTTTTCCTTTAATATCTGTCCAAGTAAAATAATAATTGTTTCAGTCATAATTAAATAGTTATTTATCTCAAAAAAAAAAAAAAAGTTGCAAACAGAGAAAAATAATTGAAAACTTGGTAGACCTGCCTTTACTTTTTCCTATTAAGCTGTACACCTCCAATTTTCGCATGTTCAGAAATAGTTACAGCAAGAGTACAGTTCTCTATCTGCCTTTGCTCTGTGTACCT
This sequence comes from Coracopsis vasa, assembly GCA_026283785.1. NCBI lineage: Eukaryota > Metazoa > Chordata > Aves > Psittaciformes > Psittacidae > Coracopsis > Coracopsis vasa. The sequence goes on along the minus strand of JANHGB010024019.1, from coordinate 45,104 downwards.
GAAGTCATCTTCCCAGTAAGTTTTATTTGTCAATTGTTAACATAACCTATTAAAAAAAAATTACTGTCTTGTAAGAGGCATCACAAAGAGCTCAACCAACCACTGAATCTACTTCGTAGGGATTATACCTGACCATCTTCACAACCTGGCAAATAACAAAGTATTCTTTGTACATTAGCAAGTGAAAGGAAATTCTGAATAAAGTCACACCTATCTGCACCTACACAAACTACTGTCAGAGCAGAGACTGCTATTTGAATACACCCCTAGGCACCAGGAAAAGAATACTAAGCAGTGTATAGCTGTGGTAAGTAGTTTTATCTACATCATCTTGTCAAAGCTGAAGGACAATGATAAGCGGCCATCCTTGCATTATGTGTAACTGACATTAATTACAATTACATGCAGGCACCCCAACATTTTTGTTCTAAGTACAATGAAGAGAAATTCAAAACAGCTTGAGTTTCAAAATAGATATCCTTTCTGTTCTTTACCCTGAAAAATACTGCTAGAGAGGTCTTTTAACACTTTCATAGTTATACACATTATTTGCAAAGTGAGGTCAGGTCTCCAAGCATGTGCTTTCCATTGTATCAAAAATCTCATTTGTAATCCATGCCAAAAAAAGATACAATGAGATAATCTTTAACACACTAAGCACTGTGTACTTAACCAGTTAATACTTGAAATAGAACTGGAATATGCAGTGAAATTGCTCCTCCTAAAAAGGAAGTTTTATCAACAAACCTGAAAGCATTTTTGTAAATCCATTCAGCGCAGATGCAATTCTTTCCAAAATTCAGATAAAGAAACTCACCTACAGATTTCAAGGCTTGTCTTTTCCACCCTGTCCACTACTTGCAATACGAAACTTTTCATATGTTGGAAATCCATTTGCAGTGTATTTTACATTTAAACATGGTTATCCAATTTACTATTTGCAATGCTAAAATACCTGAATTATCAATGGTTCCAATAATTTCTCCACTGTAAAGGTCTGGATCTGCATATCCCGAGGATCAATTTTCAGTTTAATGCTTGGCACTTTTGTTGACATTTCACCTAGGTACAAAACAAAACAAAACAAAACAAAAAAATGCAATAAGCAACTATTAGCCACAACCACACGTCTCACTGTCTCTGTGCCTCTGTACAGTCAGAGTACAGAGATGGTTCCAGAACAGGCTTAGAATTTCAAGAAATTATTTTTTCAGATTCCTTATTTCTAAATTGTGAAAATATATGCAGATACCTCCATAAACTGTAAAATTACAGATTTAAAGTACATATAATTCCTTGTCTTCTGTTCCAGAGAATTTACCATCTATTAAAAAAATACATACAGCTAATTGCATTACAAGACCTTTGAATATAAGTTCTCTAGTAGTCAATAAAAAGGAGCTTTAAAGCCAAATTATACATTACTGAATTAAAACAAAATCATTAATGCTATGTGCACAATACCTGCATCTTATCAATTCCAAATTGCAATGGTCATAATAAACTCTTTAAGAACAAAAATACAGCAGCCCTTAAAAGTCCTAACGATTAATAGCAGGAGAAAGTGAAGCATTTAGTTATTTTACACCCTGCAATAACAAATATTTTCTAAGTGTCAAGAAAGCCTATTACTGAAGTCAATAAGATGAAAGTAAAGCTAAGTAGGGTCTTTCAAGTGAAGAAATCATTCATTAGGACCTTGATCCAAAGTCCACTGATGTTAATATAAGGCTTTTCACCAAGTTCACTGAGCTGTGGTTCAAGCCTTTAGCCACAGTGCAGTGTGTGTGTGCCAACAAAGAGTTATAACTGCTCTAGTAGGAATGCAACTGATTATTGTCCCAAAAATAAAAGACATTTTAAATTTTCCAGTAACTTAACTTCCCATAAGACATAGCTCTGCAGAGCCCTTTTAGGCAATAAAGACTTCAGACACAAATATAATGGATATCTGTCCTTTTTAAGCAGGACTTATTACAACCATTGCTGCTGTATAATAAAGTAATAAGGTACTGCAATTGTGGAGGCTAAAGAGATATATTGTCACCTTCCAGTGAACCTTGCATTGGTTTAATACAGGACAGTAGCTTTAGGGTTTCTACAGCAAGTTGCGTAGAAATAGATCTGAATTGTTTATCACAGAATATTCATTCCACATTTCACTTGCAAGCAAAGATAATAAGAGCAATTACTAAAGAATTAAGGTTAAAGGTAATTCAGTGGTTTAGAATTCAAGTGCCAAGTTTCTTCTTTTATTATAAGCTATACTAGTCACACCCTTAAGTTCACAGATTCAAGCTGCATACAGTGAAGTGATAGCATATAGCACAAAGAACTGATATTTCAGTTTTAATTCCTAGTCAAAAGATAAAGAGAACAAAAACTTGAAATCAGACTGACCAAAATTATACTTTTCCTTCCATGGACATTAATAATGGAAAGAGAACTACAGAAATGTCAATGCAAATTATTTGGCCCTATTTTACACATTTAACTTTTAGATAGTTGTACAAAACTCCAAGGAAATAAAGCTGGAGACTCCCCAGATCACCAGTGTCAGCAGTTCTCTTTCTGCCCAGTGAATCAGTAGGTAGGATACTCCCACGGTTTTTAAATACTCCAGTTTAACTAACCCCTCTGCTTGAAGGGAGCTGAACCTTCTCATCATTCACTATTTCAGAAACAAGTGGTGACTCCTAGTCAGGAAAAGGACTGCAGCCCTTCTACTAGCTCAAATTGTTATGTATGATGAAGTTGTAGCTATGCAAGTAAGTGTACAGACCACACCTCTTATTCACAAAGCCACATTGCAACTGTTACAAAGTCCTTTGAAATGGATGACTCTGCACCTTCTGCTGGTTCTGTTTTACTCATGGTAAAATACTTTATTCACTGAGCTCAGATAAAAACAAGCTGAAAACACAGCAAAGCTGTAAAGGCTGGTAGGTCTGGGCATGCCCCCAGAAGGCAAAGTACTTTGTTTCCAAACTTCGCATAACTAATGTTTTCAGAATTTTAGACCAAGGATAACAACAAGCGACAGAAGACATCAAAATTCAATGAACTCAAAATATCCACAAGCACATCCAACATAATAAATGTCCTACTGAATCAGATCAACAGTCCATCTAGCCCAGTATGTTTGTTATGATCAGGCTATCAACTCAACAATACACTGTATATGCAACAAAGCAAGAAATAAGGTAGGCTCTTTCCATCTGCTGTTTAGTAGAGGAATGACTAAGAGACAAATCCACAAGCACTCAGAGGGCTTCCTACAACTACAGCTTAGGTCATCATGACAAAACACCACCACCTCGCTTTTTCATTCACAGTTATAATAACATCTTGGCACAGAGCCAAGCTCTGCAACAAGAGCTTAGTCTTACATCTCACGCCAAACACATACCCACTCTGTGCTCACACAAACAGTTGTGGGTTTTTTTACTTTTTACCTAGAGTGATCCTTCCTGTTAATAGCCATTGGTTCTTCATGTATGGAAACTAAAAACAAATGTGAAACCAACTTCTCGACCATCTAATTCTCTGGAAATACGCTAAATATATAATGATGTAAGTACAGTCTGTAAACCACAAGAGCAAAAGGTCTAGTACAAAACACAATCTCAAAGGGAAAACTGCATCATTTTATCAAACAACGAACATTCAGAAAGGTTGTGTGTCTGCAAACTTGATTAAAATTCAGGCTTTCTTATAGCTACAGCCATAGAGTTATTTCCAGCAACATTTGTTTTACTAGCAAGGCAGCTATCAGTGGCCTGGAAGCCAGGCTCCCACTGACATTCAGACCTACACACAATTTCTTAAATCAAAGAAAGCAAATATTAATGAGACCTCCTTTTTTAACCTGTTAAAGTAAACTTTCCTACAGCACTAATAACTTGCTCTGAAAGTCACAAATGTGTGTCACTGACATCCCTGGTCTTCTCAGTTAGCTTTAATTCCAAAGCACAGTGGCTATTTAATAGCTTCTTAAACTGCCTCTCCCATTAACAAAAGAGCAGCATATGGCCAGTTCCACAGTGTTGGCAAACAGTGTACCATGTCTGTGCCTATCTGTCAGCATGATGGTGCAGCCTATGAACATAGAGCGGAGAAGCACCCACACTTTCAAAAAAACTGCTTCTGCTGTGTCCACCCCTGAACCAAAAAGGCTTTTAATTAAAAAAAGGTATTCTACTCCAGCTTCACTGGGATGGCATCAAACCACATAATTTCACATCTTTGAAAAGACAGACTTTTTTTTTTTTTTACTATCTGCAGTTCACCGGTTCTCTGAATCTTTGGTCAGCATTTCAATGAATCTGCCTTTTATTCACATTAAAAAAAAAAAATCTTTATGGTATTGCTGGTTCACAACCCTATTTTCACAAGCGCCCCAGTACACAGATACTTCTGAAATCCATCACAACAGCTGCAAATAGAGGGTATTGACTGTGCTGTGCATTTTTTTTTCTGGTCAAGACATACATCAGTTGAAGGGGACATGTAAGAACTGGATGGAGACAGCACTTCATACTTCTACTGAGATTTGAAGAAACCACTAGACGATTTTCATGTTACTTTTCCTGCAGATACACTCATGCTTTAACTTTGCAGTGGCTTTCCCTCAATTCCTTGATAGAAGGGTATTAGCAACTAGTTTACTCAAAATTCAGGAATAAAAACTTTGCTGCTTACAGTAGGAGCTGCTCTCCATTTTCATAGCACAACTTCCTATACTACAGGTCATCTACAGTGATCAGATCTGGTCAAATTTGGCTGATAAAAATGTAGTAATTTTCTGTAACAAGAGACCACTGTGCTCCAGAATTCTGAGCAGTCTCAAACTTGTGAAGCTTTACAAATCCAGTTCTAGTTCTGCAGATCTGAAAAATGTGAGTACATGTGCCGTGACTTTCCCTTTTCTGGGTTTTGGGGTTGTTTCAGGAGCTTTGAGGTTTGTTTTATAACCTTAGTATATTATCTAACATAAGCATTTTTATTCTTTGCTTGAGCCCTGGCTTGACAGGCTTCTGAACTAAGCAATAGCTTTTTAGCCTTGGGTCAGGGGCATAACTTACCATTAACTGAAAGTCAATTGCAAAAATAATTGTTTCTGAAATTTTCAATTATATGCTAAGGTATAAATAACCTACTTAAGGGCTTACTTGCTGGTTGGGCTCACTTGCTGATTCTAGTCTTTTTAGTTTTGAGGGTTTTTTGGTTGGGCGTTTTTTTTTAGTAAAATGTTAATGTGTCCTGAAACTTTCTTAAAGCAGCCAAAAGGAAAACAAGCTTGCAAGCCAATGCAGTGAAAACTACAAACTCTTAAATTATCTTGACACCCTGACTACATACTTCAAACTTATCAGGCTCTCCTTACTGTTATTTACCATATTAGCTAAAAAGTATTTATATAGGATTTTTTTTTTAATCAAAGGAAGGGTAACAGGTGATTAAGAAAAATACACACTCAGTAAAGATTATTTGGGGGTTTTTGCTGGTATTTCCACTTAGAAAGTGAATTTTTGTCCTTCTAGGTCTTCTTAATTAAAATGACAAAATTTTTGGTGCTTGCCTTACGAAAGTGAGAATTACATGCCATCTTTTTTTTTTTTTTAATACATATGTTTACTCCAGTATAATTTGCCCTCTAATTACAGTGGGGATCTTCATGGCAAGATATTTTGGTAAAAGACTGCCATAACCCCACACTTGGCTATATTAACCTTCACAGCAGGTGACTTCAGCACTGTAGACCAGTAGCTCTTACAACACTTAGGATGTTAAGCATGTGTCAGAAGATACAGTTGTGTCTCAGAATAATCAGAAAAGCAGACACTTGCACACTCCTACCAAGTGCTACAAACTTCAAGATAATGAGAATTTTGTCTTTTCAGCAGACGCATCCAAACTGAAACTGCTGAGTGTTTTGGTGTAGGAAAAAAAGACACCAGAAAAACAAAGTCAGTATTCATTTGCAACACAATGTGAACACAGTACCTGCAGCTTCTAAACAATCTGTAAGTACACTGTATACAGGCATAGATAAACTAATTAGAAAGCAGAGCCAAATATATTCTGCATAAATTAGAAAGCATTAACTTTAGAATCCATTTCCTGCTAGATCATTAGAAAGCACATCACTCACCTATCCTAGAATATACACGGTCCATATTCAGCACTAAAACAACTGTCTATGTAATTTCCTTGTGTTAGGAACTACAGTGCAACTGCTATGCCTCACTATTTGGCTTCTGAGGCATCTGCATGGGACTGCCTGACAAGCTCTCCAGTGTATTTCAGGATGACTGACAGGACACAGTGGCTGCTGGAAGGGTGGCAGGGGGATGGGCATCCTTAAAGCTATATACTAGAGCACAAATATGTAAAAAAAACATTAAAATTAAAAGCTTGTGAGCAATTACAAGACATGAAATATGTCATTACTGATAGTTTTGGTGCTTATTTTATAATTTTCAGCACAGCTACTGTTTTCCCATCCATTCTGATTGTATGCCAGCTTCTGTCCCAAGGCAATGACTCAGTTTCAGATTCCTGAGCTGGACAGCAAAGAGATTCATAAGGCCTTCACCCAGTAACTTGGTACCAAATTTGTTTTCTTTATGGGTTTGGGTCCTTTTTTTTCTATTATACATTATACTACACTGACATAAAATATATTATCCTATCAATGTCATAAAATGCACAGGCCTATTGCCTTCCAAAAACAGAAAAGACAAGAAAAATATTAAAACAAACCAGTCTGGAATAGTATTTTTAAGCAAGATACACATGGACAGGACAGCTGAAGACTTCTAAGACATGAAACATTGCTGAGTATATGTAACAGAGTATGTTTTAATACTTGTTCTTAATTTCAATATTTATTATACAGCTTCATTAATTGGTGCCAACACTGCTACAGAGTCAGTACACCAAGTGCAAATCACATTTTATAGAAGCCACAACAGTCACTGTGTTTTTAATTATCTAGCTGATAAACGAAGTAGGACATTCAGAATACTAAAACATACTAGTCCTGTTTGCAATACAACAGCATGGACATTTTTTTTTGTTTTATGCTTGAAGACTTGCTATGGGCCGGATCATGCCCTGGTATAGACGGATACCTCTGACACCCGGGAAGAATGTGGCCCATTTAACACCAAAGAAAACCTATAATGCACCTGCCAAATTATTTAGATTTCTACACAAACCTGTCAGGTTCACTCTAATCATCTCAGATTTTATCACCTCTTATCACTAGTAACAGGAAACATGTCTGTTAATGCATAGACATCACAAAGGAAAAAAGAGCTGGAGAACTGAAGGCAGAACCAAAATTCGAATCTGTTAGTATTCACTGAAGACTACTTTGTTTAAATAGGTTTTACATTTAGGAATTTAGATACGCAGTGAAGTAACTGGAAGACCATACTTAATGCTGAGAGGGGAAAAAAAAAACCAAACTAAAAAAACCAAAAAACCACAATTTTTTCTCTTACATTCCCTTTCACCTGCCTCTGTGTCTACTACAGTACTTTTTCAACCCACTGGCCAACTTCAACCACATTCTGAAAAGTAGCTGAAATTCCTAAGGACACAAGATTTTCATCAAGTTCTTCAGCATCATTCTCAGCATAAACAGTGTCATATGTCATCCCTTATAATGAATCTACCATGGGGAAAAAAACAGTATAAGCCCTGCTCTTACTGGATGCTGGAGACTCCATATGGCAAGAACAGGCTACAACTCGCCTAATAGCATGGAAACATTTAACTTGGGTTTCTAGAAAAAAGTTTGAGATGTGGGAATTACAACTCAATGAACTTATGTAATGCAGACTTTCTGATGTCTAGTGAGATAACAAGTTAAGACAATATTCATAACATGCTCTCTTATTTTATAGTCATCTCTACTTTTTCTACAGCGTATTTCATCAAAACACTTTTTCAGGCAGAGGTCATCTTCCAATATCACATAAGGAAATACAATCATAAAGGAAAAATTATTTACTTAAGATCACACAAAATGCCAGTGGCTGAATCAGGGATGGAGTGCTGGGATACAACCATCTGGTCACTAGACTACCTTATTCACACCTTAACTGGGGCCAATAAGCAGGCTAAGGATTACCAGATACAATTTACACTAGAAATATAAGAATATAATCTCATCTTCCGTACTCATGTCAAAGTTACCCAGATACTATCACTTATTCATAGTAAGGTCACTTAATGCATTCTTCTCCCTTAAACATAGTATCACAATTACTGCCTTGGTTGAATGCATACACGCACTGACGAATTCCAGATGCTCCATCAGAGGTGTGAATTCTACGGCCTACAGCTACAGAACTTTTGGCTTTGCACTAGCATGCCAGACTCTGCTTTTTAACCAACACCTATCCTGCTTGGTTTAGAAATGCTTTGCCAATCTTATCTTCTTAACACTTCTTCCAGGTACTTTTTTGGAGGTACTGGAGCTTTTGGTCTCAGAACAGCAGCTGTAATATTTAAAATACTGAAAAAGCATTTGCTTCAAAAAAGACAAAAAAAGGAGGTGGTGTAACATAATATGGCAGCATTTCATTAAAAGGTTTTCATTAATACTCTTTAGACCCATTTCAAATTCTTAAAGAAAAAAAAAAATCCTTTCACATGAGTCTCTGTGCTATTTTCATCACATGCACTTTGAGCACAGAACAAGGATCCCTCTCTATTTAAGTGACATTAAGTTCCTACATGGATGGCTATCCTGTGCTGGTAACAACAGGTTAAGAAGTCTGTCTCCAAGCCCTTCCTTTTGTTATCACTTTTAAAGTGTTCCTATCTCTATTCAGAACCAGAGACTCTTTAAATAAAGTTCAAGTTGACCTTCCACTAAAAATAGGATTTGTTCAACTCATTAAAAAAATGGACAAGAAAAATATCAACGACGTGCTACTAAAAGGATTTTAAATTTTATTTTTATTAAATGCAGTCTCCTCATTTCCCCTTTTTGTTATTTGCTGAGGGTTACCTATTGCAACATTAAACTACACTGTTTTGCTTAATAAATGTCTCTCTTAGTTGCAATGAGTTTAAACCCATGGTTTTCCCTTTTCTTTTTAGAGCTGCTACTCTTGCCAACTGATTTTGTAGTTTCATACCTATGCATTACCCCAGGATGTGTCACCATTACATACCATTTTATGTAACTATTTTCAAATTGATATAAAGGTTTGCATTATTTTTGTTCAGTGACTCCAATATTATAACTTCTCTTCCCTGTTGTCTACAGACACATACAAAATAATCCCAAAATTACAGGTAATAAATGTGATTGATACTTCTTGAGTATATATTAATTCTGGGATATGCATGAAAACAAAAGAAATGGTTCCCAAACTGCATTTTTTTGGATGTTGGCAAGCAGCTAGTTAGCTAACACCTACAAAAGCACGATCAAAAATACAGGGAACAGGAAAAACAGTATTTAAGCAAAACTATAATCCCACCGCGCCATGACTGTATACATGGCCACACCTCTGACATGCAGATTAATTCTTCCAGTGGGGTTCCTGGTGCTGTATGCCACCCTACTTTCTCTTTCAACTCAAGACAACCAGTTTCAAATCAAAATGCATTTCAGAAGAAAAGCCCTACTTAGTTGATACATCGTTTCTGGTGAAACAGCTTCAGAAATAAAGACTAAAGATATTCCTGCCTATTTAGACATCTGCGCTCATTACAATTACCAATTAAAAAAAAAAGATAAAAAACAACCAAACAAAGACCAACCAAGATTAAAAAAAAAAAAAAAAAGTTTGTTTTGAGGTGGATTAGCTTCCTAAGATTAACCAACTTATTAGGAATAGGAGAGAACAGCAACAATTCATTACACATTTTTTTCTAAATGCCTATCACCAGGCCTAATGCTTCACTGTTGGATGCCTTTTGGGCTTCACTAGCTGTGAGCATAGTTCTTGTCTTTAATAAAACGAATCCAAATGGATTTTACACAAAGGAAAATGTGTACATGAAGTTTTTTAAATATGTCAAGTGTTATACTGAATGTAACAGCCCTCCATTACTCCTTGCTCTTAAACCAGTGCCTTTCATATTTTAAAATCAAAAGTAATTGCATAAAATTTCCTTGTACATTAATTCAGTATTTCCAACACTGAGATGATAAATGTACATTTACATATACCTTCCTTGAATTAGATGCAAAATCAAGTAAAGTACCAAGAGGTAAGCTAAACTTTTTACAATAACAGCACCCATGAAACATTTATACATCCTTTTCCCATATTCCAGCATGCTTTTTCATATTTGGAAAACAGACAAACACATTGTACAACTTCGACTACTGGCTTCAAGTGACAAGGCCACTATGATTTAAAAATATGCAGAACATTAAAAAAAATGTTTAAAAGTTCTTTTTCTAGAAAGTTGGTTAAGAAAAATCAGCTTTTTAACTCAAACTTTTGAGCTGATTATTTGATTAAGCAACTAAGTTCCATTTGTAGCTTCATGTACTTTCACTAAGTGGGAAATTCCCTGCATTTCTCTTCAATCTTACCTTTCGAATGGAGAATCTAACAAGAGATCCTAGAACAGCTCTGTGAAGAGCTCCTCTTGATGCAGCTTGACTCCAGAGGCACTGACAGTGAGACAGCAAATGGTTCCTGTCATTCCTAGTCTATAAGAAACAAAATAGGGGGGGAAGAGAGTCAAAATGGGGAGGGCAATACTCATTTGGGACCTCCTCCTAAACTGTTAATTCCTGTCTGCACTGACAAGTTGCTACTGAAAATACCACTTAAAGAAACCCCAAGCTCATACCTAGACTTGCAAACGCAGTTTGGCACTGAGCTTCTAGACCTTACATCATATGCCATTTAAGTCAATGCAAAGGCCCCTGAGAAATCAATGAGGCTTAGTTCAAACATTAGAGGGGAAAGGGGAAGAAGGAAAGCAAAGGCCAATATTTTAAAACCCAGGTCAAATATAGTTGCAATGTACATATTATAAAAGTTCATATAAACTATGCTTTACATGACAACCTTCTTCATTTACCTTCACAAAAAATATTCAAAATATATTTCTAGACAGATAACCCCACATTTATAAGACTTTTCACCAGGGAAGCCATTCAAGCAATTGACATGAGTGAAGTTATAGCAAATTTGAGCACCCTTAAGTGTAGTATACAAAAGCACTCATGTAAAAAACCCTAGAAACTCTGAAAAGGCAGAGGTTGCTCAATGCTTCTATCTATTCTGCTAGAGACTCTACATTCTGCTGCTTAAGATCTTAATGGTATTAAACCATTCAAACAGAAAAAATATATAAAGTACATGTGTCAGGCTGAATTTTCTTTTTGGAAAATTTCAAGCACAGCAATTTGGCTATTTTTAGTTGATTTAAAGGTAAAAAGGGCAGATACAACATGAAGGCTGAGGTAATCTGACACCAGTTAACAGCATTGGAAAGGCTCGACTAGAAGGAAAGGAAGAGAAAGAAAAAAAAAAGAGAGCGAGCTGAGCAATGGGCACACGTGATTACTCACAGGTGAGGAAAAAAACAAGCCTTAGACAAGCGTAAGAGAGAGTACTGAAATAACTGGAGGGAATGAGGGAGAAGGGAAATCAATCACATTAGGCCCTATCATGCAGTGGCCAACAGATTTCAGTAGCATCTTCTGCACTTGAAACATGGAAAGATTTCAAAGGCAGATAAAAGGTGTATACAGAAGATATTACAGATTTTGTTCCCCTGTAAAAGCATCAAATATTATTCACAGAAACTAAGCACCCTTTTCCAGAGGATGCAATAATTTAATATGGGGAAACATATTGCCATATTAAACTTACAATTTTATTCAGAATTCATTCCTCAGAATTTTTTTCTGGGTTCAACCTTGAAACATAACCCTTTCTTTACCCACCTTTAACTCATGATTTCAGAAAGCATGAACAACAGTAGTCAGAGAAGAAAGCTTCCAGATCAAGAAAGATTTGATTTTCTTGGCACTATATTAAATCTGTGTGATACAATGCAAGTCTAAATCTTACTAACTGCAGTTACAGTACTTCTCAGCATTTCTCAGCTCACTTCATGAATGTTATTTGAAAATTAAGAAAAAACAAAACCAGAATTCACTTAACTGAAAGATTGAATATAGACAAGTGGAGTTACGCAGCTGATACCTATTACACTTTTTTCAATCATTAAATCTTTGTAACTACATCAGTGCTTCATAAATTAAGCAAATTACTACAGCAGTGAACAAAGATCCTCCTTATTTTAACAGGTACATTAAAGAGAGGTGTGAAAAATAATGGTTTTATTTAAAGTTCTTTGTTCTAGATTCAGTTGCTTAAGCTATGCTGCTAGTGCCACCTTAGATACTGTAGGGTATCCATAATACAAGCCCCCAGGGCACTGCAGGTTTCCCAACAGACTTCAACTACATATGCCAGGGCTGGATATGGGGATGCTTTATGAGGCCATATGTGTCTAAAATGTCTCTAAACATGTATGCTCTGGCACTTGAATCATTCACAAGTTGCCTTTAGCTTAAAAAATAACCCTTCCTATTCATTTGTTGCTATAAAGCTTTTCCACTTGAATTTGGCTTTAATAGGTCACTTGTGAAGGTCACCTGTTAAAGTGGCAGGCACATGTCATTAGAAGTTTTGAAGTCATGCAGTGCCACTGCAAATACCACTGCAGCACCAATTCTTAAGCACCACTGAAATGTTCCACACACAATAACTAAAAATATGTTAACGGTATAGGTTACTGTAAACTACTATATACTATACTTTTCCACTTTGGCTGTCTTCCAGATTTCCTTAACAGCCTTCCTGTAACCTTGTCCATGCCTCTAACATCTGCTCTCTATTACCTAGTCGTAACTACCTATAACTTCTCATCTTCCAAAATTTAATCCTTTGACTTCTATACTTAGCCCATCTTTCACTAATAATTTCTTAATCTGTCACGCGGTGTTTTGCTGGACAATCCAATTCAATGGCATCCACACAGAAAAAATGAGCTCTCATCACAGAAATACCAGTCATTTTGCTGTGAAAACTACATTAAACTAATCACAAAATAACAGTTGTTGTATTTTTTCCTCAACTCCCTTGTTCTACATTTATTTTAAAAACTGTCTTTTTAGATAGATTATTTTTCCTTTGTTCAAATATTTCTCTCCTTTTCTGTTAAGTTTAAGAAGTTTACAAAATAGGTGATCACTGTTCAGGTACTTACAGAACTCAACAGCTTCTTCCAGGCCATAAACTTGGCAATTCCTCTGACAAACTGCAAGAACTCTATACACTGCAGCCATTTCATTCTCTCATACCAAGGTAATTTACTCTTGACCTTTCTAAAACAAAATGCACCAACCAAGCTGCATAGCCACTAAGCAATACTAAAAGGTTTAACCCAACAGAGAAAAAGAAGCTAACAGCAAAAGGACTCAAAACCCTACTCCCAACCCTTCTTCTCCTCCATTTTTATCCCCAATTTGTGATGATTGTTAAGGATTACTTCAAAAGCTCTGGTAACTTCAGAGCTGCAGTCAGAATAGGCAGGTTTTGAACAAGGGTCTTACCACCCCAAATCACTAAAAATAATCACCTTGTTACAAAAGACCCTGAAAGCACTTTCAAATTTTGCTGAGGCAGCTGCTGGTAAAGATACGTGTGTGATATGACAGAAACAGGGCAGCAGAGGTGAGTGCATACGTTTCCCTGTCACGCGGGCTGGCAAAACGGATGAAAGAAGATGCTACACTAAAACACATCTGTCAAAGCCCCTATATGAAATATATTTTCACCTACTTAACATGCTCATACCATTCATGCCACAGAAGTCAGTTTAAAATGCCAGAACAGCTCTGAGCAAAAAGCAACCAGATTCGTAATACACCAGAGCACTACCATTGTATCTAGAAACACCTCTGTGAGACACATTCTCTTTTCAGTAAGAGAGGATACTCATATACCTCTTTTTGCCCCTAAGTGTCTTCCCAGTTCTACGTTGAAGGGACTGCCTCAACAGCCTGCTGCATACACACGCTACCGTTACAACCTGCATTCTAACATTCCCAGCTTCCTGTTTCCATCACTCCCTTCTCACACCCTCTGCTCCTTCTCCCCCTCCAAAGGGCACAGATGCTCTTGTCCTATTACTTGGGATAGGCAGGAAAACCCACCCGGGCTGAGGGTGGTTCGGAGGTGGAAGTAGCCCATCTCCTGCTGCCCTCTGCTCCTCACGCTACTCTGCTCCGCCTCTCCCTGAACGAGAACAGCACACTATCCACCCCACCTCACTTCGCCCCGACGCTCAAACCGCGCCAACGGCCGCGGCCCCACCCCAACGGCTCTGCGCGCGCCACAACCCCACCCCAACGTCTGCGTTACCTCGCGCTGCCGATAGGCACAGGGCGCGCTGGGCCGCTCGTTCTCCGTTTGTATGTTGGCAGGTAGTTTACAGAAGGAATCTCACCCTCTTCATGCACCCGCTGCCGGCCGAAATTTTGCTACTTCGACAGTTTCTTCCTTCACACCGTGTGATAAACAGCTCTTGTTCTGCAGTGTGTTTGCAAACAAGAGAGCTGTCTCCTAAACACATTCGCGTGAAGATCTGACACCACAGTGGGCATTGTGCAGGGCCGTGTTTGCTTGAGTAACCTGGAGCATGGTAGGCCAAAGGAAATTTTAAACCGGAATTACTTAGCCAAATTTCACACTGCTGCAGTAACTCCTGATGTTAGCTGTCACTTGAATCACTTCAGAAATAATGATTTTTTCTTTCAGAGACAGCACTTTCCAATATTCTGACTGTCCATTCCAGCAGAATGCCCGGGAGCGGACACGGTAGAAGTTGCATTCCGACAGACATTTAGTCGGGAAAAAAAGGAGCCACAGTAATGGTGTTTGCCCCGATGAGGAGAAGACTGGTAGCAGAAGAGGACAAGCAGCAGC
>JANHGB010024019.1:5244-16397 GCA_026283785.1 Coracopsis vasa | reverse complement strand
ACAAGGTTAAATAACAGAGACTCAAAATTATCAGCAAAAAAATTGCTCTGGGAGTTTTACCATGTAATGGAATTACCACTGGACTTTCCATTTTGGTTTAAGAAGAATTTTTTTCTTCTCCAGTTTTGGGGTTTACTAGCAATCAAGCAAGCAAACATGGGGTAGGGAGGAAGAAAGGTCTGAAAGCTTCAAAGTTAAATAAATAATAAACAACATAAAGCCCAAAACAAAATCCCAACCCAAACCCACATTAAAAAAGCTACCAGTTAAACATATTATTCTGGAGAAGAATTCTCATGACAAAGCCTGCTTTTCAGGCCAATTCCTGGATAATGCAATTTTCTGTAACTTCTGGTTTCACTTACTTGGGGAGTCTGGATTCTTTGAAGACTGTGGTTTCCCATCAGGAATTGCAACATCATCTTGCTCCCTGTTCCCATCTGACAGTCCTTCTTCATTGTTTTCAGTCTTTTGGGTCCAAATCTCACTAGTTATGTTGTTGCTATTATTTGAGTCAGGAGCTTCCAGCATTTGGTCCTTCTTATTTTGGACAGCCCAATGCATTGACTAAAGAAATACAAAAATTACAAATAAAGAACGAACTACTATGCTTTAAAAGATTTTTAGTGAACTTTTCTTTTTTACATTATTGTAATGAATGGTCAGATAAAGCTTATATTATGGAGAAACTTGCAGGTCAATAGGATAGGGGAAAGCACGGCTAATTACAGAAATAGCATTTGAGAGGATAGTTTATGTCAGCGGATGAAGTACAAGTGCACCAAATAATTCTAAGGGTGTTTTGATCAGTTTCTTCCCTCATGTCTTCAAACACTTTTTAAAGAGGGCTTGAGTGACTTAGAAATGTCTGTTTTCAAAGCTGTCTTTGACTTTAAGGTGCCTTTTGAAAACAAGATGATTTGGAAACGATTTGGAAATTTGGAAATTGAAGTCTGTGGAATTATTTCTGTTTGGAACTGAACTGAGCTTGATAGGATATTTCGAGCAAACATTTAAACTTAGGCATAATGCTTTAGTTGAAGAGGCTCTCAAGTTTCTCTTGTAAGCAGAACTCAGGTGGGCAGAACTGGCAATATGAGTATGTATTCTCCTGCCCTAAAATATGACCATGTAGACTTCTAACTATCATTCACCCTCATAAGGAAGGAAAAAACACCAACAAACATTACAGAATTAGGATCTAATAGGAACATGCCACCAAATTAATTCACTAACAGAATTAGGAGGGAAAACAACCCTCAGAACACCTGCCTGTCACAAATCACCCCACGAGCCCCACTCTGGGCCCCTCCAAAGACATGTATGAAGCCCAGGGTTCCAAGGAACCTAGATTTTTCAATGAGCTCTTTATTTCATCAGATAGCATGAAAACCTATCTGATAAGCAACATACCAAAAGGAGAATATATTATACAAATGTCCTAGCTTTAATCTAACTCTGAAAATAATAAAAGGTTCCTACAAAAGCAAAGTGTGCTGAAGTGTTTGAAAGCAACCCCTAAGTTGCTTAAACCTTAAGTGTTGTAACTCATCCCCTCACTCACTGCTGCATTTTCTGTGGACCAGCCCTACTTCCCCCTGCTCCCAAAGGCCCAGGCTAGGACACCACCAACCGTTTTCACAGAATTGCTCAAGGCCTCCCATTGCTGGAATGGAATGGTAATTTTGCTTCGTCGCCAGTAATCGTAACGCGCTCGACTCTCTTCATTAGTAAGAATCTCCTTAGCTTGCTGCAGCTTCTGGAAATTCTCCACTAGAACAAAAACCAAAATGATACTGAAGTATTTCTTTTCAAATAAATTAATTCAGATGTGAAAGGGGAGCTGCCAACAAAGGCTTAGAGCAAGCAGAGTAAAGGAGGCACAAGAACTAAATCACAAAGGTATGTGTGTGGTTGTTATGCTTACAGCTTTGCACAGTTTAGCTGACTTTAGGATCATAGCACCTTTGGTGGACAACTGATACCCTTTTCAAATGAGGACTAAAATGCTTGTTTGTCTACATCTTCAAAATCTCCTAAATTTAAAGTCCAGAGAAATTTACAGCAGGCAAAAGGCACAAGTTGCCCCCTTCAGACTTCCTTTGAAAAGAAAATTAAACCAGTCAGAATGCTTAGAAGAAACATGCTTACATCAACAGCAGCAAGGAAGTTAGAGCAAAGCACACCACCAAGAAAAAAACGTAAGTGGGGGAAAGGGGACAGGACGGGACACAACACACAAGTGAAAATCGACAAACAAGAAGAAAAATCTAAACATAATTTAAATAACTTGTGCATTTTATTAGATATGTTTTCTACATATACTAAAATGCTGTCCTGAATACCAGCCCTTTTTTTTCCCTACAGGGTAATTTGTCATTAAATGGTTACTAAGGATGCAGCTGCACTTTACTATTTGTAGAAGGGCTATAAAGACTTAGATTTTATCTATGAGTCACTTGTATTACACTGATCTATTATTATTACTATTCATTTATTCCAGTTTACAAATTAGAGAGATTTCTTTTGAAATACACTAAGCTCAAATGCTAATCAAAATTGATAACTATAAATCAAACAACAGGTTAAGGGGGCAGTTCTATTAGGTTTCCTTTTTCTAGTGTTACTACTTTTCAACAAATAAAAGATCTACTGTAATTACTCTTTACTGAACTTTAAAGTGATGAAATAAACAATAAAAAGTAAACTTTCACTACTACTGTAAAAAGTTATTTCAAATAAATACAGCATGTTCAGGTAAATGGAGCATAAAATTTTTGTTCTTGTCAAACAAGGCTGCTCTAACATTTGTCACTTAGCCTCCTTCTTTAAGTTACTTCAGCTAATTGGGGGTGGTGATGGCGTGAACCACATGGACTGTGGAGCGGTGCAAACACAACAGGACCATGCACTGGAATAGTCTCTTGTTTCCCTGCTGCAACAGCCAGAATTTCCAGCTGACAAAGTTGATTCCATTGGTTTCCTTGATACTTGCGCAATCATTTATAATAAATGATTACTTACCAGGTTACTGTTAATAGGTGGTAGATTGCCTCTCAAACACCAAATCTCAGGGTTTCCTTGTAAGGCAGTCTGAAAATTAAAACCCCCACCTATTTCACCCTTTAACCTCTCTATCCCATCAGCTCTCTGATTCTAGGCTAGGACAGCACATCAATAAGGAAAGCCAAGCCCTGCTGAGAGCTCTGCTCAAGGCAGTGGAGTATGAGTCTCATTTAACATCTACTATATTCGCAGCTCTGCTGCTTCCGAGGAGAGGGGGGGATGAGGTCAAACTCAAACAAGCAGGTAAGCTATGATGTTCAGTTTATGCGTATGTTGTTCAACTTAAAACTAATAGGAAGAATCCAAAGGAAAACCTTTATGCATTACTCAAAATGAGAAGCATATTTAATTATTCTACATCAAATTTCTGGTGGGAATCACAAATATGATCAGAACAACCTTTACTGTAAGAATACAAACTATTCAGATATTGGTGAGCACTGATTACAGCTATCTTGTGGTTACGAATTAGTAAGATTGCCTCCAAATAACTCAGGTGCTGCTTAGCTGTCACACGTATGATGAACTGCACACTTTCATAAATACAAATGCTAGCTGCTGTTCTGCAAACACATGGCTACTCATCTGGTGCTGGTTTCTCTTTATTTCAAGTCATTAAATTACGTTAAAAGAAACTAAAGTACATTTAATGTGTCCCTGATGGGCTTGTTCATGGAAGCAAATTAACTAGTTGACGCAAGTATGGCACTTGAATGCCACTGAGTATGGAAGCAGGCCAACTTCACAGGACTAGAAAAGGATACATTCCATAAATACATTCTGGATTAAAAGATGTTTTGCCATAGAAAGAAAAAAAAATTGAAAGTCCTAGGGGAAAAAAAAAAAAAATCTAAAAAGTGCCTTCCTGCTCTAGTGTCTAGGAGTGTGCAAGTGTTAGAAATTAATACTAAAGCTTGCTATTTAAAAACAGTATGCTCAATACACCTGATAATTAAATTATATTGGAGGAAAATAATATTTAATAAAGTTTTAAAGCTGAATTTAACCTCTTAGTCATGTTACAATAAGAAAAAGAAAATAGATTGGGTTTAAGGAGGAAGAATACATACCTGCTTTGGGGTTTCCAGGATGTTTGTCAGGGTGACATTCAAGGGCTTTAATCTTATATTCTGCAAGAATTTGTTCAACCTAAACAGAATATCGAGACTTAAAGTGAGTAAATACATACACACAGAAACTATTTTCAAATATGCCTTTTGAAAGGGGTTGAGAGGAACAACAGAGAATGCTGAAATATTCTTTCCTATTCATTTTTACAAGCTTTAGTACAAGCAAAAAATTTGGTTATATAGAAGGGAACTTGAAAGTTAAAATATGTGCAATAGCAGAGATGTAGTGTGGATGACTTCAGTTTAAAAAAAAAAAATCAGTATATATAAAAGTTTATACAAAATATATGAAATTTATATAAAAGATTCAGTGAGATGTTTTACCAAGAAAGGTATCTAATACCCACTATATATGAATAACACTGTTTGTGGAAGAAGGATGTAGCTTAAGTCTCCCCTATTCCTCTCAAATCAGAAGATGAATTAGGCGTTCCTGTGCTCAGTTCTACAAGAAGCCAAGGATGAACATGGATGGTTACTTGAACACAGGGAAAATCTTTAGAAATTGAGAATATTTGTGCTTAAATTTAATCAAGTCAGATCAAGACCAGAATATTCAGCAGCTTAGGTGAAAGTACTCAGCTGGGAATGTGCTGTGTATGCCTAAAGAAGCCTGTGCTGCTACAAATACTTGACCGCATATGCAAAGTAATGTGATTGCAAAGCACCTGTAATGCTTCAGATTTTTGTTAGATGTTAAAAGTAGTGTGCACCATCCTGAAGTAAGGTAATCGTGGTATTCAGTCAACTCATAATTTAGTAACATCTGCTGCTTCTCTTAGCAAATAATACTTAACAGATTATTTTTCAAGACCTATTAGCATTTATTTCATCTTTTTAATTTAATTTTAAGCAATTTGAAAAACCATCATCACATGTACCTGAACTACTCATTAATTGCTAAGCCCTTAAGAAATTAGTGCAAGGTAGAAAATTAAGAAATAACATCTGCTAACAAGCCTGCACTGAAACTTTAACGCCGCCCTCTGCTGGGATGACTTTTTAGGAGTTATCTCAGGGAAAGCTTTATATTGCCTCCCGTAGCAGATCAAAGATACTTATTAGTATGCTTTGAGTAATAGAAATGACAGAGATATTTTCCCAGCATTTGACCACTACAACAGATGAGAGCATCAGATTAAATTTTCTGAGCAAAATACAGCTTTTATCCACACTGAATACATCCTTCATTAATGAAAACTCCTTTTCCAAAATTCCAAAATTGAAACACAAATTTCAGTTAATATAACAACTAGATTAAAAATATTAGCATACCACTAACTTAGACTATCAAAAAGATTATAGAGGCACCTTTGGGAAAAACATCCACTTGTTTTAGCTACAAAATATTCAACAATTGCTTAGCTAGATCTCATTATGAAGTATGTATCTGCTACCAAAACAAACTAGTAAAACTAGTATTTTAATATTATTAAAATTAGCATTTATTAATAACATGACGAATGAAAAAGGTATTATTTTTTGTTTTCCAACCAATGAATACAAGTTTTTTTAAATTTTAAAATATGCATATACCTCAATAGCATTATCAATTACCTACACCTATGAGCATTCATTCATATTAGTTGCAACTTTTAAAACAAAAAGTGTATTAAAAAAAATATTATTTGGATGTTGTTAAATTTACGCAGTTGGCTCATGATTCATAACCATATCACATGAACTAAACTAATGAATAAATTATTATTTCAGCTATATCTATAAAACAATCCAGCTTTATAGGACACTTTTGAGCTTTATTCTAGGATCTTAACATCGGTATGCAGATCAGAAAATTGAGCTTTACAAAGGGAGATACTAAAAGCAACAAGAAAGAAGGTTCACAATGCATTTCAGATAGTCCTGTCTGTAGACATAACTCCAAATCCCCCCGTAGATAAATAAACACACTCAAAATATTAGCCGGCAGGGCAGTGGGGAAGGCTCTTACCGTAGACAGTTCATCACATTCTAGCAGGTTGTAGTAATCTTCCAAGTCATCCGGTTTGCAGTTCAGAATTGCATCCATCTGGACTACTCCAGCAGGCTTTTTCAATTCAGGAACAAAGAGTGTAAAACAGAATATCACTACAAAGCTCACACAAGCGTGAGCTACAGGCAGCCCGAAGGAAAAAGCAGCTTCCACCCAGATCTGCAGTTCTCTCCACTGAATTTTAACGCCGGCAGCTGACACACATGAATTTTCTTGAATTCTCGGCCTGCCATTGGTCCCTGCAGGATGCCAATCCGGTTGCACAAACCTGCTAAAAGCAATGCTCCCTGGGATTTGTAGTTGCCAAGGTCACTTCAACTGCAGGTCTTATCCAGACTGAAGAGAGTTCTGAATACTAAGTAAAATCTAACTGTATTTGAGATTTAGATCACACCATCATGTGTATAGCAACTTAAAATCAGCACATACTCATAGGCTTTCCTGCACCTCAACCTATGTATGCTAAAATACATTTTCTGCTTAATTTTTAATTTCAACTTTTGCCACAGTCTTTGACAAGGGGATTATATGTGTAATTATAGAACAAAGTAAGGATTGCTTCCAAAATAATAATTACAGGGCTGCAAAATTTTGTACCAACCTTGCCAAAGCCTCTCAAAGTTCTGTCAGTCACTTCAAGGGTGAATTTTTACTCTTTGAAGGCTACCTAGGGTACATGCATAGCACCCTTCAAAACCAAACAGCTCTTGTATATCAGTTACAAATCTGGCAAAATTAAGACTATGAAAAGACAACATGAAATACTTACTACTATCAAATTAAATAGACTCTTTCTTATGCTAAATTACATTCAAATTATGTCTTGAAAGTCTGTATGGTGTGAAAAACACATTCCTTGTAAAACTCATTTTAGCGAAATACCTTTAATTTTGACCCATGAGTAACGATCAAGGCCTCAGTCCAACAAAGACTACAGACATGGTTAACCATACTGTCTCCTATGATCTGCTGATTTTAAATCAACCTTTCCTAGGTGTAATACTAGCCACTTGCTGAAGTCTTTCCTCTGGGCCCTAAGGAGCTCTGGTTTTACTTTTCCCACCCTTGCAAGAGCTTTGTAGTCCAAGATGTTTCACATTATTAAATATCGCTGATTCTGTAAACTAACACAAACAGATGCCTTGAATAGTTTCACAATTTTAGATGCCATGACCTAGTAGACGAGTCTATGCAGAACAGACACACAGGGTGTGACCAACGCTAGAACTAATGTGTTCATCAGTGAAGGACCTACCGGATATTCATAACTGTTTATAAGATACTGAATATATAATTCCTGCATTTACAAGTGCTTTATTTTATTATCTATATTATTAATCTTCTGAAATTACCTACATACTAGTGTTCCACTGGTTTCTCTGAAAGGCTGTATTGTCTGAAATTTCCTACTTTTACTGTTTGTTCAGATAGCCTATTAAGATTATAAAATATATAAAGTACATGAAAAGAAGAAGAAATTATATTCAACAGCAGAGCACAAGCCTCAATTAAACCATTTAAATGTGTTTAAAAACCACTACTATCATATTTCTCTGAGTAAATAAAATAAATACACTTTTTCAAAGTGGAGGAATTACCAATTATAAATCTTTTCCTCTCCCTCATTCATAACTTAATAGTAAAACAGAAAAGTATAGGAAAGGAAGCCTTTTAGCAAGAGACCATGTAAATATTTAAATAGATTGTACTCTGGGGGAGGATAAAAAACAAACAGCTGTCCCTCTTCCCAGCTGCACTCCTGACATACTGTTCTTGTCCAAGTACTTCTTGCATATTTGCGTAAGGTGAAAGGGAAGGCTCTTTAACCCTTTCTCACTCCAGCTTTCAGGGCCTGTTTTGGTGCTGCAAGGTGAACTGCAGGTCCAAGAGCTGAATTTGGACAACAAACCCCTGAGATTTGCAAGCTGCTTGTTCACAGGGAATTTGCTCACTGAAGCCTTGGTACAGTCTGTACTCTTGTCTCTTCAGACCAAATAAACAAGAGCTTTGATCCAAACTGCACCAGTGACCATACTTGTGCCCCCTCACCTCACACACATTCCGCCCCAAGATTTCCAGTGCCTGGGGCACAAAGGGTCCCATATTGCAGTCTGAGGGTTCGTGTATGGGGGTCACAAAATACTGATACTGAATAGTAAACTTTTTACTGCTCCTATCAACTTCAGTGGGACAACTCACAGCATCATGAAAAAAAAAAAGTAGAGCAAGAGAACCTGTATATAATACACAGAAAAATATAAAGACTGCCTTTGGGACATACAACTTTATTTATTTGAAAGAGAATTACAGTGCAGGAGATGGCACAACTCCTGTGGCTACACATGCTTTGGTTAGTTTTACTCAGAACGTACAAAGAGTACTGAAAGTGAGGAAATCTCATATTTGCTCTGTGTACCTAACCACGAACAAAACATTTCCATTCATTCCTAACACATTATCAATATTTTTGCTTGTTTAGAGTCAAGAGTGAAACTAAATTCTGGTTCAGTGCAACTGGAGGTTTACCATCAACTAGTGAAAGTCATAAATGGCCGTTTAAATAAATCATCAAGATTTGGAAATCTCTATTTGGACTTATTCCTATAAAATACATCAAATCTTCCAGTACCCATTCCTCTTAACTGACTTCAGTTGTTCTGCTTCCTGAGGCTAGAGTACACATTTTCAAGAAGTTCAAGACACAATGTAACTCAAATTGAATTTGCATTTCATGCTCCATCTCTGTCCCCACACATGCTCCAAGTTGCAGAAATAACAGAGGACCTAAGCCCTATCAAACTGACTTCCCAATTTAGGAGTAACTACTGCAACAACAACATTAACATGTATAAATGCTTTCAGTATTAGAGTCACCTTTAACATCCTTGAATCAGTTCCTCACCAAAACCTTCTCAGAAAATTTCAGATCATACACCTGCATAACTTACGCATTTCTTCCTTAGAATGCAGTCTTCACATTATTTATTTGGTGCTTATTTAAGTCACAGCTCTCCTTCGCATGCTGACAAACCATCTTCCACGTGATTTTTAAGAAATGTGAATCTTCCCTCTGCCTCAATAAGGAGAAAGAATGTTTGCATACAAATTCACACAGAATAATAAAAATGTTCTGATTCACATCTGGTTACTTCATATCTAGTTTTTGAGAAAGAGACAGTGTAAGAAATGGCATGTACATCTTTTGGGGGTTTCTTAATACCTGAAAGAACCAGGGGAAAAAAAAAAAGTACCCCCCAATACACATACCACATATAAAGTTTTCTATAAATATGCTTAGAAGCAAAAAACCCACATACCAATATTTTTAAATTTAAGGGTTTTAAAAGCTGTTGTTATCAAGGCCTGCAGGGGATAAATTCTACTTGTATAATCTTGGTCATGCCAGTAAACTTAGTGATTCAGTTGTATTAAATTCACTGAAATTGTTCTGCAAGTAGTCTGTGATGTTAAGCAGTACCATTAAACAAAACAATATTAAATTTATATCCATGAAGTTTACATAAAAATTCTATGTTGGTAAAAGTCCTGGAAAATTGGCCAAGTTCTATCCTGACAAAACTTCAAGGTAGAAAGAGACACTATGTGTAAGAAAGCCCATGTGTAGTACCTCCATATTTCATATTCGGTGGCAGTCCACAATTCAGCATCAAGGTCAGCCACTAAGGATTGTCTCTACAATTTACACAACAGAAGAGATCACTGGAAAACCACAGGTCACCACAGATACTGTAGTGCACATCCCACCAGGGAACGCTGATGTAAAAAGAACCCGAATTTATGAATGTCATTAGAGCAAATCCAACTCTCACAATTTGCCATCAGGTTTCTCACACATTATGTAGACTCATCCAGCTGTTCACAAGACTGCTCAGCCCCCCACTCTCCTAAGTTCAAGGAGTCCAAGTACCATCGCAATACATTTAAACATCCCTACCAAAAAGCTTAATCTGTCGGTGCAAAACCTTTCCCAGGCAGTCCGCAGATACACCAATGTCGTCAGCAAAAGCTATCATCCTGCAAATACTGCTGTCTACCCCCAGCTCTGTTTACAGATAGGGAAGAGCCGCTATGACACTCTCGGTAAGGCGGCCCGACTGGCAAACGAGCTCACGGGGAGACTCGGAGGAGTATCCCCGGCGGGTTCCACCTCATCAAGTGCTGTATAGATACACGGCAGCCAAACAGGGCGCCTCTACAGCCTGAAGCCTGCGCCAGGCAATGCGTTTGTTCCTCGGGAAGACACATTCTCTGATACTCTGAACACACGACACAGAGGCCCGGGGCTTTCTCAAACAGCTTGTGACAAGAAGACTACCGAGACCCACGGCCACGCCGCGACCGCCATTTGCCAGGAGCGCCCCAACAGAAGAGCTCACTGCGGCCTGAGCCTGCGGGGTGGGGGATGGGGGAACGACGTCACGAACAGGACGTCCACATGGACAGGACTCCCCCTTCCCGCCGTAGGCGGTCACCCCTCCGCAGGCGACAGCTGCCTCGCCAGTGAACAATACACTGCAACAAGGAAAAGGCGGCAGCGGTGTGAGCTGACAGCTGGGCCCGGCCCGGTGCGGCCCGACCTGGACCGTGAGGCTCCGCCAGCGGCTGCCGCGCCCCTCCCTGCCCCCTACTGGGCGAGGCTCAGCACGGGGACACGCAGCCACGTGACGAGAAGTCGCCATGGCACGAGGGGGAGGCACAGCACCCTGCCACGCGAGGGTGGAGCCGGCACGAGCGTCAGGTGACGGCGCCAGCGCTCCCGCCCACTCCGTCCCGCTCACGTGATCCCGTTTGTTGTTGTTGCTGCCTCCGCGGGGCGGGTGCCCGCGTGGGCGGTGGCGCGGTCACGTGCCGGGTTTAAATCGCTCCCTGGGGGTGGGGGAGGGGGCTGTGGCGGAGGCGCTGCTAGCGCTGCTGCGCCGGGCGGGAGGGGGGCGGCGGTTGCT